>CAUYQV010076134.1:0-53640 GCA_963574575.1 Galagoides demidoff
TGTGGTCCCAGCTACTTGGGAGGCTGAGGCAGGAGACTCGCTTGAGCCCAGGAGTTGGAGGTTGCTATGAGCTGTGATGCCATGGCACTCTACCCAGGGGGATAGCTTGAGGTTCCGTCTCAAAAAAAAAAAAAAAAAAAAGTTTTCTAAATCAACATTTTTTTCTTCTAACTGAAATCATTAGTGTTTGTCTAAATATATAAAATAAGTTAAACAATCATTTCAGATGATACCAAAGAGTTTCCAAGTTTTCGAAACAATAGGATTAAAGTGGTATGTGTGCTCTTCCGTTTTCCATAGGCACTAATTCCAGACATTGCTTCACAGAGCTAAGCAAGTCAGCTTTTAAAACTATGTTCAACATATGCTTCTGATAACTTCTGAAATAAGTAATGAATGGCATAGTCTGTTAGACTATGCTATTTTATTTATTTATTTATGTGTTTTGTTGTAGTTGTCATTATTATTTAGCAGGCCCAGGCCAGGTTAGAACCCCCCAGCCCCTAGTCACTGAGCTATGGGTGCTGAGCCAGACCATGCCATTTAAATGAATGGTTCTTAATTTCTAATTTTTATTCCCATTTTAAAGCCATTTTTCTTTGCTTTAGCATTTAATACTAAGTAATAACCACTCATATTTTGGAGAACGTTGGTTTTTTCTCACATTTGCAAGCACAACATAACTTTTTTTAAAAAGTGAGAATACCATTATTTTAGCAGTGAAATTGCATTACTTTCTTCAGTAAATGATGACTTATAGGATAAATGTTCACGATGTGGAATTTTACATCTTCAGCTCTTGGACTCTAACCCAATCATTTCTGGGCCTTTACCTTCTCTTTAATGCTCATTCCCCCTCCTCCTCATCTTCCTCTTTGTGGCTCTTCCATCCTCCCTCACCCACACACAATCGCATTATTCTTCCTTGAAAGTGGTTCTCTACAGCTCTCTCTCTCTCTCTTAGGCGAACCCTCTCAGTTCAGTGATCTTCCAGATTTTTCAGGTTCCTCCACTAGTCCAGCCACCAGTGAGTAATTCTGTTCTTCCTCCACTGGTCCCCACCCACCACACTCAGCCAGAAAGGTAGGACGCACTCTCTCCCTCTCTTCTTGCTGACCCCAAAGTGGACTCCTCAAGGAGCTTTTGAGATAGACCAGCTTTCACAAAGGCAAGTACTCACAGGGCCAGGAAAAGAAGAGGGAGGACTTGCCAGGGCTTACACTAACATGCAGCTTTAAGTGTGCCCATGATGCTTCTAGTTGTCTTTCTACAGTGTCCCGCCTGCTACTTACCCCTTGGCACTCCCACATAATTTGCTGTCACCAGTCATGCAAATATTTTTCTAATTCCCAGTTCAAACGCCACCTCATAACCAGGTGCCTTTCAGTGTAATCAAGATAAACTACACGTGTAGCTATGATGTTGTGGCTTTAAAACGGTGATGAAGGGCATGGGGGACTGTCAGGCCAGGCCATCTCCAAGTATTTTGCCACAGTGTGGATCCAGACCTTCCCTTTGTGGGCAATCTAGCACGTGACTCTTGTGGATGACTGACAAGGGCAGACTTGTAACAAGGTTATTTCAGGAGGATAACCAGCCGTTGTAAATTCCTTTTTTAATAGTTTATTGCAGGTTGTAGACTGTTGACAATGCCTTTATTTTACAGCATGAGGGAAAATAGCTTCTTGTTGCCGTTAGTCTCTAAAACCACTTTAAGACTTTTTAGTACCCTCTGAGAAAACGTAGCCTTTCATGAAATGAATCATAAATAGCTGAGTTACGAAAACCACCGTTAAACAGGAAGAGAGATGAAGGAAAGAGGAAAAGAAATAGCTGCCTAAGATACAAAAGAGATATTCTAGGAGTCCCTTTCATGCAAATCAAAATTTAATGAAACCGTCATGGCTGTCCTTGTACGTCTTTCTTTCCTGGGTAACAAGTGCAATTGTAAACGATGAAATACCTCAAAGCCTTAACCGAGAACTATGTAGAGAAGTGAAAATCAGGAAGGAGCTATTCTGAGGTTTGAATGGGTATCTCGGTTTCGTTTTATTTCTTGCTCTGCTGGAAGCCTATCACTTCATTATTAATCCCTTTCTGTGGAAAAGAGGCATTAAAATTTTTATTGAAAACCTCATATTTTGTTAGGGTTCCTACATCTTGACTTCAAATTATGAGGCAGGAAGGAGATCTTTACCATCGTCATTTTTTTTTCTTTTTTTTGCAGTTTTTGCCTGGGGCGGGTTTGAACCCACCACCTCCGGTATATGGGGCCAGCACGCTAGTCCTTTGAGCCACAGGCATCCCCCTCCATTATCAATTCTTATAGTTTCAGACCACATACTAGTAGTCCCTAGGCTAAAAATGTCCATCACAAAACGTAAAATAATTTTTTGACTATTTAAATAGAGAAGAGATTTTTTTAAGCGTGTGTGCATCCACTTTTTTTTTTCCTTTAAAACTATGTTGTCCTTTCATTGGAAAAATATATCAGCCCCCAAATATCTTTTTAACAAGCAAATCTTTTAAAACACACATACAGCGAGAACCGTGCAAGTGAGATACATATGTGACTAATCATATTTTTGATATATCTCTCTGCCTAATCATTAACTTTAAATGCCATATAAGAATTTGTAATTCACAGTAAATTATGATATATATAATTTAAGAGGGCTGCTGACTAATGTGAAACATTCTAGTTTCTACCAGCAGTTGGCTGCCAAACATTGTTTTAAAAAAAAATCCCAGATATAGGTTGACATGAATTATAGTGAATATAAATCTTTAATGATCAAATGGTGCTTAGAGATTATTGCATTGAAGAGATAGGGAACAAACATATTAAACACCATGAAGTCTTTCCAGGTTCTGTTCTACAAAAGAGGAAATTGGATCTTTAAAAATCCCCTTCAGGGTGGCACCTGTGGCTCAAGGAGTAGGGTGCCAGTAGGGCGGGTTCTAAACCTGGCCCCTGGCCAAAAACTGCAACAACAACAACAACAAAATCCCCTTCAAAGCCTCTCAATTCTTTGTTCAATGTCCTACATTTCATAACATATTATAATAGAGTTTACTGAGCATAAAAATAGAGAAGAAAATCATATTTGAATTACAACAGAGACTGCCTAAATTCTATTTTTCATGTAAATTAGAAAATCAGCTTTTTAAACTAAGACTTCTAATCTTGTTGAGTGTTCTTGGAGTATAACCCTCACAAAAAATCAGAACACCTCAAAGTGATCATTATCCCAATAATAGTTAAGAAGAAAGTTTTTCTCCCTTTTCAAATTCTTAGGTTTTGTGCAAAGCTGGAAACATTTGAGTGGAAATAATTTTCAGATTATAAAAAGCGGCAGCACATGAGTGAAATCAGGCAGAATCGTCCTGACAGGGGGTCAGAAACCAGAAACAGTGACCTGCAGCCGCTCAAACGGCAGCATTATTCAGGTAGAAATCCATAATTAGCTGAATTTTTTGAGTTAAAAGGATTACTGTAAAGTACAGGGAGAAATTGTAAGTCCAAGTGAGAAAATTAATTCCCTTTCCAAATCTTCATCTTTCCTTCAAGAGGCCACTCCAAAGAAAGACAATTGCGTCAAAGAAGGTTAGGGACCTAATTCTGAACATTGCTTTTTAAGCATATCCTAGGGGCCTATTAGACATCATGTAAACTGTAGACAGCAGCATTTCCACCACCCCAGCACTTAACATCTGTACACCAGCTTCTTAGGAACAGAAATGGAGACATATGCATTTTAACATACTCCAAGAATAAAGTCACAGGGGAAAATCTACCTTTCACCATATATGGCCATCGTGCAATTCTAGCCAAGAACTCATTGCAGATATTTATGTAATGTTGCCCCTACCCGCCCTCACCCCAGGTTGGCAGAGGTTTAAGGAAATACTCTAGGGAGGCCCCTACGAAGTCAGTCTTCTAAAGTGTGAATGGTGCTGATGGAAAAGGACGAAATGTTTTTTCAAGCATGGTTTGAACTATCAGTATGTGGGGGTTTCAGTATTTTTTAATCAATCCTTCTAAAAATATCACAGATATAACAATGTGGAGTTATTGTATATACTAAACATTTTATTTGTGCTTGGGGTTTTTCTTTTCTTTTGATGAATTGTGACCTTGACTCATTTCTTTGAATAACCCAGTGACATCCCAGTAACCACTTGGAGTCTAGTAATGAAAAAGATCTACAGAATAAAGTGAATATGAGATGATATTTCTAAATGACTTTAAGTGGCTTCTGGAAATTGTCCAATGCAATTAGATTAAAGCCTTGCTGATTACTAGGAAGGGGAAATACAACTAATAAATAGAAGTTCAATAATGGAATGCCAAAGAAAATATAATATTTAGGCTCAACGCCCATAGCTCCATAGTTAGGGCGCCAGCCACATACACTAAAGCTGGCAGGTTCAAACCTGGCCCAGGCCTGCTAAACAACAATGACAACCACAACAAAAAAATAGCCAGGGCGTTGTGGCAGTCACCCCTAGTACCACCTACTTGGGAGGCTGAGGCAAGAGAATCACTTGAGCCCAAGAGTTTGAAGTTGCTGTGAGCTGTGATGCCATGGCCCTCTACCAAAGGACACATAGTAAGACTCTGTCTCAAAAAAAAAAAAAAGGAAAGAAAAAATATAATATTTAACATGACACGTAGAATGTTTTCATGAGGAGAATTTGCATAATTAAACCATTGTAGAATTAGCAAGCTTGGGTGTTGTGGACACTTAAAGAATATATAAGCTCCTTGGAGCGGCGCCTATGGCTCAGTGGGTAGGGCACCCGCCCCGTATACAGTGGGTGGCAGGTTCAAACTTGACCCTGGCCAAACTGCAACAAAAAATAGCCAGGCACTGTGGTGGGCACCTGTAGTCCCAGCTACTCAGGAGGCTGAGGCAAGAGAATCACCTAAGCCCAGGAGTTGGAGGTTGCTGTGAGCTGTGACGCCATGGCACTATACCGAAGATGACAAAGTGAGACTCTGTCTCTACAAAAAAAAGAATATATAGCAGACATGATAATGTAGTCAAATAAAAAACTAGAATGTTGGCTCAGCACCTATAGTTTAGCGGCTAGGGTACCAGCCACATACACTGGAGCTGGTGGGTTTAAATCCAGACTGGGCCTGCCAAACAACAATGACAACTACAGCCAAAAAATAGCCGGATGTTATGGCAGGCTCCTATAGTGCCAGCTACTCGGGAGGCTGAGGCAAGAGAATCACTTAAGCCCAAGAGTTAGAGTAGAGGTTGCTCTGAGCTGATGCCACAGCACTCTACCCAGGGCGACATAGTCAGACTCTGTCTCAGAAAAAAAGAAAGAAAGAAAGAAACTAGAATTTTTACTTATTTATTTATTTATTTATTGCAGTTTTTGGACGGGGCCAGGTTTGAACCCACCACCTCCGGTATATGGGACCAGCACCCTACTCCTTTGAGCCACAGGCGCTGCCCTAAAACTAGAATGTTTTATTACAAAACTCAACTGGCACATGGAGGAGTGGAGTCTAAAGGCTCTAATTCTAATTCTGCTTTCTCTTACTAGCTATGGAATGGAGCTAAGTCTCTTTATCAGCAAGAAATAGAGATGGTAATATTTGTTCTGCCTACCCCACAGTTATTATAAAGATCAAATAAGGGAACAGATATATAACTTTTTTGAAAACTGTTAAATACTACAGAGTCATAAAATACTCTCATCTTCTAGCCTAGACCAGTGGTTCTCAACCTTCCTAATGCTGCAATGTATTTTCATTGTTAAAAAGGGGGGCCACAGGTTGAGAACCGCTGGCCTAGACCATCCAGTGATAATGGGGTACCCATGTAGGGTTCCCACTGGGAAGAGAATAATCAGTGTGGTATTCCACTCCATCTCTCTGGAAGGAGCCTTGTAGCTATTGAGGAGGGGCCAAGGGTCCTCTCTATGCATTACCTGTTGCTCCGGATAGAATCTATGTGTCCAGAATGTTCTCCAGGAGGAGAGGTCTGCACACACTCATTCTCAGGGCCTAGGCATTACTCTATGAATTGCCTTCTACCTGTGGGGTCTCACATGTGTGAATACCAAAGGCTCTTCTCAATACCTCTGGAATCAGAATATATCTCTGGAGAACAGAGAAGTTCCAAATCTCCAGGGCTTCACGGCCTACTCCCATTTAATACAGCAGTAGACATTATCTGCTTTTCTACTCAGCCCATCCCTTTCTGCAAAATATATTATATTTAAAACATGTTCAGTGAATTGTTACCTAGGAATGATTTTAGCCCCAGAGGGGGGGAAAAGACCCTAAAAATGTTAATTATCTGGAGCACAGAGCTTAACATTCTGGACTCCAAGATGGTATTTAAGCCTATTTAGATTTTCTCTAAATTCTTTGAGGCTAATGCAACTTCTGAATGTGTCTAGTAATCTCTAATTATTTGTGGAAATGGCAGATGTGAGAAGACCAGATTAAATCCACAGATAATCCCAAAATCTCATTGTAGCCAGCAGCACAGCTCTTTTCCCACCGAGGCCAGCTAGTACTAGAGGTACTGACTCCTAAGAAATGCAGGGTGGACTTGAGTACTGACCTTTCCTTTCTCCTGCTCACCCTCTGGTGGAGATGTTAATGAATGGCCAAACTTCCCAGAAAGAAAATGCCAGCAGAAAGGAAAATAGGAAGTCCAGGGTCTGGGCCACCACGCAGCTGAGAAGACAGACACTGAGGAATGGTATGGCCAGACTCCTAGCACAAAGGAGCAAGTCACCTGCCTGAGGAACTCCAGGCTACCATTTGTAGAAGTGGCTCTTCCCATTTTTCCATGTGGCACATTTAGATCATCATTCTCTGCCCAGTCTGATCAGCTTCATTCCCAGAAGCTGAGCTAAAACCTGGAGCCTCCTCTTCTGGAAATGAGCACCAGAAAAGGACCAGGCCTGCTCTGGCCAGAATGTGGCCCTTAGTTGACAAGTTTCCTAAGAGGATGAGGAAAGGAAGAGGAAGAGAAGGACTTTGCATTTAGACTACTCTGTAGATGCCACTGCCTTGACTTTAGGGTCACCCCTCTCCCTTTCCATTTTTTCTGACTTGATGGTTTATTATGTCAGAACAGCCTTTGCACAATCCTTTTGAACCTGGGTGGAGATTTAGTGAACATAAAAATTTTACATGATCTGTTAGGTTATTTGAAATTTCAGAATAAATATCAACAGCAAAACAAATCAATGCAAGTTATTTCAAAGTAAAGCTGTTTTCCGAAAGATTGGAGAATATCTTATTAAACAATTTACTCTTGGTAACAATGCACAAAGAGGTGATTCGATTTTCAATGGGTGGTATTTCTCCCCCTCCTCTATTGGTTATGGTTGGAGCCCTTTGGACGAGAATTTTTGGCTAGTTTGGGTTCAAACAGGTCAGGAATTAAATTTGGAAATTGAGAAGAGAAATGAAGACGACTTGGTGAAGGGAAGAGAACCAGACTTCTTGAGGTGGGGTGAGGGAGCTATGTGGAAGTTTGTATTAGGAGATGAAAGAGCCGCCGGGAGAAAATACACGTGACAAGCTGGCTCCCGAATTTAAAGTTTCTGAACCACAGAGCTCAGGAGCAGCATCATTAATGTACCACCTAAATGATGTCCTTCATGCTCACAGCGTCTTCGGCCTCAGCATCTGCAAAGCGGGGGTGACCGGGCGCCAGGTGCTGGGAAGGTGGGTGCAGAAACTGGGGGCAGCAGAAGAAGCTCGCCATCTTCCTTCAGGGCCAATCTCTGAGGGTCGGAGTGACTTTTCCTGAGGGTCACAGACGTCTCCTCTTCCTCCCTAGCGGTCACTTCCAGGGCTATGGTCCCTGAGTCGCCGTAGCTACCCACCATGGGGATGTTCCCGGAGGCCGCGTGTTGTCTCCCGAGCTCCATCCCCCCGGGCCGCTCTGCTTACCCGGGACCCTGAGACGTCCCCCGCTGCCTGCCGCCGGGCTCCTGCACCGCGACCCCCTCCGGGCCCTCCGCGCTCCCGGAGTCCACGGCCGGAGGGCGGCCTGCGTCCCTCTTTCCCGCCCTCCTGCAGCGGTCGGGAGGAAGACAGCACGGCAGCTCCTGGGCCCTGTGCACCTCCGGCCACCTGCAGCGCCGCCGCCACCTGGAAGGTGGGCACCCGGGCGGTGCGCGGGGATGCCGCTCTTGAGCAGAGCAGGAAAGGTTGTTCTCCGCCAGGGACGATGCTGACCCTGCAGGACTGAGAGCTCTGTGATCTTCCAGAAGGTTTGAGCAACTCTGCGACGCCCCTTTCATGGCAAACCCTCCTCCGCATCTGAGGCTATTTACCCAGAAGGGAGGACACCCGGGAAACCCTCTCCCATGCTCTGTGGGGCTGGCAGCCTCGCTGGCCAGAATGGGATTATCTGTGGAGGGAGGGCAGTGGGTCTGCAGCTAGTAACTAACTAACGAAGCCGCCACCTTTGCAGATCCTGGGTTAGGTGTTTATTTCATTTTAAGCTCCCTCTTTCACTGCCAGTACTGGCCTAGAGGGAGTCACAAATGATTTCCACATCCTGGTAGGACGTGGGTGCGTGGCCTTTCCCTTAGCCAGCCCAGCCAGCGAGGCTTTGGCTGCCAGAAAATGTGTTTCCCATCCAACATTTCTCACACAAGGACAAAATATAATGTGTCTAAAACTGGTGAGCTTCCTGTCTGGGCTCCCCTCTCCCACCCTGGCTCCCCACTTAGGAATAAGTCTTGAGGAACAGAGATTAGTTGGAGCCCGTTTTCCTTTGGACATCCCAGATTTCTGCTAGCTCAGTGTCCCGTGTCAGGTGAAATTATTCATGAGGCTCTGAACAGAGTCGATAAGTCTTACTCCTTCTCCCTGGAAATTCCAACTGGATTTAAATCACTCCCTGGTTGTTGCATAGGGTCTATGTTTTATGGGAGTTCTCTAGTGGGCTTTGAAGTATTTGCTTACCAAATCTGTTTCTCAGCTTCCAGCTCCTGAATAAATTACCCATCCCTTCTCTCGGCTGCCACTTCCCAATCCCCTTGAAGTATGAACAGTGGAAATATTTTCTGGACAATAGCTTGGAATGAGGGCCCTGGGATTTATCAGTCAATTGCCAGTCCTGGGACACCCATTTGCAACCATGGTCGACTGAGAGATTTGTAATGTCTAATGGCATGAGGAGGGACAGGGGCCTTTGAACCTTATTCTATTCACAAATTTATTCCTCACTCACACAATTGCTTGACTAGTGTCACCATTTACTAGCTCGAGTCTGGTTGCCTTGTCAGGAAAATGGTCCTTAGAATACTCATTTAGAGAATACATTAAAATCCGCCAGTTGAAACCATCTTGGAGCTTTTTTAAGGAGTGCCACTTGCCAGAGGTTAGTGGTAATTGATGGCAGGCAGGCCTGTTTCAAGGATGGAAGACTGTGGACTTCTTTTTATTTTGCTGTTTGTGCAAGAGCTAGAGAGGGTAAAAGGAAAATGGGCAGCTGAGACCCTCTAGTGAGCCAAGAAGCATTTTGGGTCACCTGCCAAGCTGCATAAAAAGTTATTCTCCAGCTTTCTGTGTTAGCAGGACAGGGCACCGCTATGTTGTGCATTTTGATGCAGGCCAAGAAGATGCTGGCTTTCTGTCCCCAGTGCCTAAAATGCCACTAAAATCACCATTTCCTTTGTTCTTAAAATATATGAAGAGGTCATTAAACTCTCCCCAGGAGACTCTGGGATTGAGATTGGTCACATTTCCATGGTTTACCTCACCAGGGGCCACGGCTGCATTGATTCTGGCTGAGCCTTTGCAGAAAACAGTAAGAATCCCTTGCCCTTTTCTAATTTAGAGTTTTACTAAAACAACAACATCAACAGCAATGAAAAGTAAAACAAACAAAAAATTAAAACTTACAAAAGCATAGACATCTGGCGTGTTTACAAAGCACAAATTTCTTACCCCAAATTAATTAAAGCCTGCCATAGACTTGGCTGATCCTGCCCCTGGTCGGGCTCATGGCTTCAGATTCCTGGTGGCCCTCATCACTGCTGCTTCATCCAAGGAAACCAGTCCCTGGTCTTCTTCAGAGGGCCTCTGGCATGGCTGGTGTTCCCACTTTTGTGCGCTCCCAACCCCATGAGCCTGAGCAATGGTCATCTGGAACCTAACTGGGTCTAAAGATTCCCTCCTGGGCCTCTTGGCAGCCCCAGGTTCAAAGCCCTCACCTGTCACTCTCTATATTCAGGCAGCCAGACCAGGCTGTGGGCGCTGAGCCCCATCCTCCCAGAAGCCTGCCTACTTTGTATTTCCTCTCCCCCCTCCACCCCCCAGCCAGCCAGCCCCACTGAAAACCACCTGTTTTGTGTTTTGAAAGCCTGAAAGCAACCCATCCTCCACCCTCACAGACCTCCCACTGAGTTCCAGTTTCCTGTCCAAACTCCAGATTTGAGTTCTTGACTCATTTAAAGAACATAAAAAAGTCAAATATCCTGAACTTGCTGCATATACCAGTCTTTTCTTCCCTCTCAAGTTGCCAATGGTTCCCCTCTCTGGGGAGGAGTAGTCTTATAAAGTTCTAAGCCTGGCAGTCACCGGGGGTGGTCTTGAGACTTGTCAGAGATAAGAATACCTGCAAAGTCACAGTCATCTCTGCAGGGAACTATGTAACCAATTAGTCCTCTCAAATGTGCTAGGAACAATTTTACAAGCAGAAACTATGACCCTGTTATGTCATCTACTGTAAAATGGAAACCACACGTAAACAGGTTCACACACACATCACGGGCACAAAGGAAACTACCGAATTCCTAATTGGCGGTTTCTGAATGTTCTGGTGATACTAATTGTTCGATCTTGTTTTTAGCTTTCTGCCAGCATTTGTTACCAGGCAAGTGGGAGCAGTGTCAAAGGTTGGAGAAAAACTTTTGGAAGATGAAAAGTTTAAAAATGACACAGCTCTCTCTCATGTAATAGGCAGAATATTAACCTCCCCAAAATGTTTACTTCCTAATTCCCGTAACCTGTGAGTACATTACCTTACAAAGCAAGAAGGGCTTTGCAGGTGTGATTAAGTTAAGGATCTTGAGGTGGGAGATTATCCTGGTTTATCTGGGTTGGCCCCATCTATTTACAAGGCTCCAATGTGAAAGAGGGAGGCAGGAGAGTCAGAGTGAAAGAGTTGAAGGTGCTAAATTGCTGGCTTTGAAGATGAAGGGAGAGGCAGTGACCCAAGGAATGTAGGAAACACTGAGAGCTACTGGCACAAGCCAGAGAATGGATTCTCCCCTGGAGTGTCCAGAAGGAACACAGTCCTTGCCAATATCAGGAGTTCAGTCCAATGAACTCCTTTCAGACTTCTGACCTCCAGAACTATCAGATAATAAATTTGCATTATTTTAAGCCGCTAAGTTTGTAGAAATTTGTTACAACACCAATGGGAAGTCAGTATTCTCCATTAACTTAATTGTTGATGTGATTTGAGAAAAGAATCTTTGGGATTTGATAGGAACACTCTGGTACAACGTGAAGAATTAAACAGGGTTTTTATCAAGACCTGCCACTTGTCATTTACTCACTACACTAAGCTAGGACTATTACCAGTCACAGATCCATTAGCAAGAACATTTTGAAGTATATTATTACCCACTTTTTGTACAGGAGGAAACTGAGGCTCAGAAGCACTAACGTCTCCAAAGCTACACATTCATAGCTGATAGGTGGAGAGAATTCAACCTCAGCTGATTCTAGAGCCCTTGCCCACCTCTACACCCTTCTCAGAGTACAGCTTACAAGCCACGGATCTTCAATGGTAACACTGAGTCAAAGTCAGAGCACTGCCTTGCCATGGCAGGGGCAAGCCACAGTCAAAACTGCTGCTTTGACTCAGCACCTGTAGCTAATTGAGTAGGGCGCCAGCCACATACACCGAAGTTAGAGGGTTCGAGCCCGGCCCGGGCCTGCTAAACAACAATGATAACTGCAACCAAAAAATAGCCAGGCATTGTGGCGGTTGCCAGGCATTGTGGCAGGTGCCTGTAGTCCCAGATACTTGGGAGGGTGAGGCAAGAGAATTGCTTAAGCCCAAGAGTTTGAGGTTGCTGTGAGCTGTGATGCAGCCCTCTACTGAGGGTGACATAGTGAGACTCTGTCTCAAAAAAAAAAAACTGCTCCATTTTAGGAAGCTCCTTTTGGTTGCAAATAAGGTTTGAATGGAAAGTTCCTCTGCCTGGAATGCTTTGTTTCCAACCTGGACTTAGGTTCAGTGAGTCATTTGGGTTATAGGATAACATGCTGATTTCAGAGCACAGGAGCAGGGAGACTGGGTGTTCCTCTGACCTGGCAGGGCCTCATTCAGCCCATGCTAGCTACGTGTAAGCCCACTCCCCAACCCCATAAGGAGAAGGGAAGGCCCCAGGGGATGACCTGGCTGTTGTACCCTCTGCGTGGATTCAGTGATCCTCAGCCCTAGCTGTGCATTGGGGTCACCACAGAGACTCCTGTCAGTGGACTAAGAACTAAACTCTGTCCTTGTACAAGTGGGGCCTGGGCATCAAGGCACCATTCAGTCCCCTGGTGGCAGATGTCCACTGGCAGAGTGAGTGCTTGTGTGGGTGTACCCACTTGCTGAGCCTGTGATCATGGGAGACCCTCATTTGCAGAACACTGCGTGGCTGGAAAACCATGTTGGGTCTCTCCCTGGGGGGTACACTTTAGGGTGACCAGCATCCCTATTTGCCCAGGGCTCTGAGGAAGGGGTATTCCCTCTATGGGAGACTTGGAAGCACTGAAGTCAGGAAACCCCCAGGCATTTTGACAGGGAACTGCAAGTCTGAGGCCCATGGGGATGGATTGTCATGGCTGGGAGGTAGCACTCTGACATTAGCGGAGGGGCGAGCGTGTGCACCAGTGTGTGAGAGAGTTCATGTGTGGGTCTGTGTGAGAGTGGTGCGTTAGTGTGTGGGAGTGTTCTCATGTGAGACACTGTGCGCACACAGGTGAGAGGAGTGGATGAACGTGTGTCTGTGTGTGTTTGCGTGAGAGTGTGGACACTTTGGGGACAGCCGGCCCTGGCACCCTGGATTTGCCCGACTTCAGTGATCTCTAAATACCGCCTAAGGGCACATGCCACCAGAACTGGCCCTTGATCCTGCCAGAGAGCAGCCCCGCAGAAAGTTCACCCCTGAGGGGCTCCCTGAGCTCAGGCGTAGAAATTGTACATTTATTTTGTCCTAGGACAGTATAATCAGCTCCCCCTCCTGCGAGGAAGGAAAGGGCAGTGTGCTTCTGACAGCTGTGGGAGCCGCCTTCCTGCCCGGATAAATCTCGTCTCCACCGATATTGTTGCACCTGTTTAAACAAGAAACAGAATAGGTATTTATTTGAAGTTCAAGAGGCCATATGAGCCATGGCCTAAATATAGGCCTGGATATAATTATAAAGATACTTAATTCTTTGTTCTGAAAGATTTTGCCGCCCACTGTTCCCTCAAAGGTTGGGGCAGTTTCCTTTAACACGTGTAGCTCCCAGAATGAATAAAGGCGGGTGAGATGCCTCTTAGAGTGCAGGGGGGCGAGGTCGAAGGCACAGCATAGCCTCTCAGACCTGGCTGATGGTCAGAACCATGAAGGAGGAGACTTAGTAAAGATGCAGAACTCTGGTCCCTCTCCTAGCAAGTGTCATTCTTTGCTCTTGGAATAGAGCCCCAGGATCTGTATTTGTTCAGCTTCTCATGGGATTCGAATAATTATCCAAGTTTAGAAACCCTGGGGGTGGGGATGGGGGAGAGAAGCCGTCTGCGAGGCATTTCTGGAACCAGGTTAGGGATACTAATACATGCCATTTCCTGACCACTACCCACAAGCAGTCATCTGTCATTATTCCCACTTTGCAGATGAGACAACTGAGCTCTTTCCTACATTTCCCTGTCACATACTGGAGCAGCTCAGAGCAGGAGTTAACCATGTCCTTGAGGGCATGGATGCTTTTGAGACTCTAACGAAAGCTGTGAGGTTCCTGCATAATATCTATGATATCCACTACCACAAACAAGCAGGAAAGTCCTCAAATAGTAATCCTAATTATGCAGCAGCCCATTTGGAGAGTCTTTAAAAATTGTCAAACAGGTCCCAAGTGTGTGATTGCTAATATAGAAAATGTACATACCTATATAGTAAAACATCTTTTAAAAATATTTCATTACAGGCCAGGCATGGTGGCTCACACCAGTAATCCTAACACTCTGAGAAGCCAAAGCAGGTAGATCCTTTGAGCTCAGATATTTGAGACCAGCCTGAGCAAGAGCAAGACCCTGTCTGTAGTAAAAACAGAAAAACTAGCTGAGCATGTTGGCACACAGCTGTAGTACCAGCTACTCAGAGGCTGAGGCAACAAGATTGTTCAGGCTCAAGAGTTTGAGGTTGCTGTTAAATGACATCATGACATTCTACCCAGGGAGACTCTGTCTCCAAAAAAGTAAAAGTAAAAGAAAAGTGGGCAACATAAAACGAGTGGGATATTGGACATTGTATTTGAGAAACTAAAGCATCAATATCTGGTTCAATTGTAGTTGCAATTCTTGTGAACTCATCAGATATTTTCGTTCTAATTTTACTCTCAAGATGCTCCATTCTTGAAAATAGTTACTCGCAACTGCAGGGGCTGCTAAAAAGCGATGACATTAATAAACAGGTCATGTGTGAGGTGCCACAGAGGTGTGGGATCCTTCATAAGTAAATAAGAATGCTTACCTAATTTCTAAACTTTAAATGCCTACGGCTGCAAAAGTGGGTTGACATATTATTGAGAATAGCTGCCTTACCAAGTCACTATGAGCAACTTCTGATGGTGTCAATTCAACTCTCTGCACTCGGAAGTGAACACACTAGAAGCCACACACTGCTGTAAAACGGAAACCACACATGCATACAAATACTGAGTGCATACATATGTTTATTTCATGTGACATTGTGGCATGACATTACTGTCTTAGAACTGGGCAAATAAATTCCACCCAAAAAATCACAATGGCCGAGGGTTGGACACCCCTGCCTAAACCCACGCACCATAAAATTGTACATGCATAAAAATCTTGCACAATGTCTTTTTCCTTTTTTTTTAATTTTTGAGACAGAGTCTCATTTTGTTGCCCTCAATAGAGTGCTCTGGTATCACAGCTCACAGCAAACTCAAACTTCTGGGCTCAAGCGATTCTCTTGCTTTAGTCTCCCAAGTGGCTGGGACTACAGGCACCTGCCACAATGCCTG
This sequence comes from Galagoides demidoff, assembly GCA_963574575.1. NCBI lineage: Eukaryota > Metazoa > Chordata > Mammalia > Primates > Galagidae > Galagoides > Galagoides demidoff. The sequence goes on from CAUYQV010076134.1 coordinate 15,254, forward strand.
GCTAGTTCTAGAGATGAGGTCTGGCTCTTGCTAAGGCCGAACAAGAAGAGTTGAACTCATGAGCTCAGGCAATCTGCCCGCCTAGGCCTCTCAGAGTGCTGGGATTATAGGCATGAGTCACTGCACCCAACCACAATTTCATAGGGTTGGTAGAGCTCCCTGAGTCCCATCCAAGGTCCCTTGATTAAGAATGGCCATCCTACAGGACATTCCTTCAGAGTAGTCCACAAATAAGCAGCAGCTTGAGGAAGGCCTTACTGAGTATCTACTGTGTGCAAAGTACACTGAGCGGTGCTGTAGATACAAGGACCAAGGATGAGATGCAACGAGTTGGGAAGACACCACTGAACAGAAAGATAGATAATACACAGTTCAGGTACTTTATGCAGAGCCCCAAACCACAAGGTTGGACAAGATATGCTACTTCAGTGTGGTGAGCTCCAGCTTTGGGAGGAGAGGTTGGGGGGTGAGGCCCAGCCTTGGAGGAGCCTGGCCTGGGCTCAGTAGACAGGTGGGAGTTCCCAGCAGGGGGAATTTGGTGAACAGATGTCCAAGGAAGTGACACTTTTGGAGAGGACAGGAGAAGGCCACACCCAAGGAAGAGACAAGGGGAAAAGCCTGGTCATTTCTGATTAAAAAAAAAAATCTGTGTACAAAGATATTTTTTAAAAGGCAGGAAGAATGAAAATAATAAGAAAAATGAAGAAGAAATGTTCAAACGGGGTGATATTCTTTGTAGTCCCTTCAAAAAATGTTTACATTGAAAAATCCAGTTATTTTAATGCCAAACATAATCCTGTGTGTGTTCACAAAAAATTACAAAATTTGTAAAAAATACTAATTCTGTTTCCAGGCAGGCAATGTGTCCAGTAACAGGACCAAAGACAAAGTGGCATGGTGACAATGGCGGGTCTATCAGAAGTGTAACCTGAAAGCTCCTGTGACAGTGGGGTGTGAAGTAAACAGCCCTCCTGCCACCTCCCCAACTCTGCCCTGTGTGATAGACCCTGCCTGTGTGTGGCCCAAAGTCTGTGCAGGGACGTGTCCCTTTTTGGTGCCATGGTAGAAGGCTCTGGAGGCCCGTTAAGAGTTCCCCCTTTGTCCTGTAGGGGGAGCCGCTGCAGTTTCCAGGGAGTCGGCCGAATCCCCTGGGCACAGGGCAGAGGACTGGGCGTGGGGGACACCGGAGGCTGGGAGAGATGGGCCCGGAGGCGCGCAGAGGGACAGCCCGAGGAGGGCCCGGGCAGGGGCTGGCAGAGGCTAAAGGGGGTTATTCAGCCACAAAGGTCCGGAGAGAGAGACAGGCCGACAGGAACCCTGGTATTGCCTGAGGGTGACCGGGCAAACGTGGTTCCTCGGGGAGAAGCAAAGCATCTCCGGTGTGGTGGGCGAAGAGGAGCCGCCCAGCCGGCGTCTTCGGCGGGAGGCAGGAGGCTGGGCTCAGGCGTGCTTCCCGCAGGGAGCCTCCGGGCAGCTCGGCAGAGGGCAGGACGGCGGGGGGCCGGGACCCAAGGCGCCCCTGGCACCGCCTTCTTCTCTGAAGAGCGCTGATTCTGGGGAGCGCCTGCTTTTTCTCAGCTAGGGAGGTGCCTCTCTTTGCTCTGGTCCCAGGACCTGGCACCCTGATGTGAGACTTGGCTGCTGGGAATAGGGAAGGGATTTCAGCAACTCACGGATACGTGCAGAATGTCTTATTAACACCTGAGCGTGTGAAAGTTTAATAATAAAAAGGCCAAGAGAGAATCTGTACCGTTAATGTTGATGTGGGCACAAATGGGGAGTTGTGCTGGCTGGAATGGACCTTTGTTTTTCTGGACTAGCAAGAATCAACATAGAAAAAGTTTATGTAGAAGTAGAAGGAAGTGTGGAATCAGATACCTATTTCCCGTAGTCCGGTTCTCTACGAGTTTCAGAAGTGCATGTTACCACTACCTGGGATAATGAAATGATTTCTTAGGCAAATGAGATGGTTTCCTGTTTCCAAATGTAATTTCCTCACATAAAAACGGGCTTACTAAACAGACCCAGAAATTATTACAAGATCCTATAACCCATTTTTAAAACAAAAACATACCGCTTGTCTGGTTTCCCATGTTCTGACAAAGATACATATGACTGCTTTTAAAGAAAAACAGCAACATAAAGGTACATTTAACAGAGTGCTACTATTTTAATAAGTGATACTTCATTGGTGGATTTCATTATCTGTTTTGCATGGAACATCTTTAATCCTTAGAAGTATGGTGTTTGTATTCACCGGTCAAAAGAATCAAACTTCATCCTTACAGCTCACAAAAATGAGGCAGTCATCTTCAGTATTCTTCTGTTGTTAAGATTTGCTCAGAAATGAGATTCCTTCTGGAGTCTGCCATAGTTGTAACAGCAACACGGAGCATTTCTGGCCTTTAATCCCCGAAACAACACCTTGAAGTAGATATATTGTTATACTATTTAGAGATGAGGAAAATTAGGCCAGAGTATAATTCACTGAACCAGTGAATGCCAGAACCAAGATTGGGATCCAGGCAGTCTGGCTCCCAAGACCCCATTCTTAAGTGCACTGACCAAAGGAGAAATTGCGTTTTCTGAAGGGACAAGAAATTTGTGTCCCTTCTCCTCTGAAGCGGAGAGAAATTATGTCTCCTTTTCCAGAATCCAAGAAATGCTCTTTCTTTGGTGGAGCACAGGGGCTCTGAGCTATGAAAATTGCAACTGATTAAATCTCAGCAGGCCCAAGTGCCAACAGATTTTCTTTCTGGTTTGTGGGAGTTTTGAAGTAAATAAAGCTATCACCTGGTGTATAAGTGACATCCAGGGACAGGCAACTTCCTGTTGTGTCTCCACTGTATTTCTCAGAAAGGGCTCGGCTAATACTTATTCGTTAAATTGCCCTGGATGGCCTATTCTGTATCAAATGTCAGAGCAGTTGTTCATCTTAGGAGGGAGAAAAACCAGCTCAGAACAAGGAAGTCAAGGTGGGACTTCTCAGAATTGTGAGAGTGTCTTCAAGCCTGGCAGCCTAAGCTAAAGAGAGAAAGTTATTTATTAAGTGGCCTCAGCTTCCCCTGCGGAAGACATGACTCATGCTTACAAGCATTCTTATCTCCCCTCCTTACTGGGCATGCAATAGCTTTTACTTCTTACATCCCTTGCAGTGGCACAGAGACATGAATAGTTCTGCCCAGTAAATTGTGAGTGGAAATGTGTATTGCTTCTGGGTTGAGACGGTGGATGGTTCTCTAGTTTCTCTCCTCCCCTTCTGCAGCTAACGTGGAGAGCTTGGGTGGAGAGAGTAGAGTCACAGGACAAACACAATCTGAATTACCACCCAGAAGGCAGCTACCTAGAGATTCACCTGGATGTGCAGTGGACTTTGTGTGAATTAAAAAATAAACTTTGGTTAAGACACTGAGATTGACAGGTTGTTTGTTATTGCAGCAAATCCTAGCCTACCCTGACAGATATCACCTATCTTTATCTCCTACATTTTCTTTTCTTCTACAGGCAACTTACTGATGCCCAACTCTTCAATGGGTGTTTTTTTTTTTTTTTAATCATCTTCCCCAAATTCCTGTCATGAGATTTTTCTTCTGGAGCCAAGAGGTGTATGGTTATTTGATTGCATGTGGGCATACAAGCATTTTTGCCAGAACTATTCCTCCCCCCTTCCTTCTCCTCCTTTTAAAGGAAAACTTAAAATGCAAAATAGGACAAAAAGAAAAAACCCAACCTGCCCTGACTAATATACTCACCTTTCCTTGTCTCCTAGGTTTCCTTCTCTTATGTGAACCCCATATGTTCTCCATCTGATCTCTGGGGGTCAGAATTCAGAAAGGTCTCTGTCTCACTTTTCATCAGTTTCCTCCTCCCCAAGGCCCACCCCCGCTGAGCTCCCCCCAGTCCCAAGTGGGATGCAAAGGGAAGGGCATGTGAAGGCTTAGGAGACGTGAGGCCCAGGTCTCCCCACAGCCTCAGCGAAGCCAACAGGGGTGAGAATATACAAAATCTGCCCTGTGGGGTAGGCATTTGCTTTCCCATTCCCACCCCAGGAGGGAGGGCAGCAGGGCCTTCCTGAAGACCCTCTGTGGGGGCTGATATGGAAACATCATAGAAGGCAGGGAAGTGACGTGGCAGATCCTGAGAGAGGATTCTGACTTCTCCCAGACTTGGGGAGGAAGAAAGGTACAGGGAACATGGGGAGCCAAGAGGTAGCGACCAGTGGTAATGGCTAGGGGTGCCAGGCCTGTGGTCAGTGAGAGAAGGGAGCTGTTAGGGCCTGTCTGGAGCTCCTGGAAAATGGAGGTGAGGGGCAACACCAGGGCCCTCCACTGTCCTGCACCACACATACCCAGGACTCCCAGGACTCCGAGGACTGGGGGAGGGAGCACTCTCATTTTTTAGAGGCTACATTTTGTTTTAGAGAAATGAAGGAATGTGCCATTTCTTGAAATTGATATTGTGGCTTACTTAGAACCAAGTGTAGCCCCCCCACTTGGTTTAATGTTCTGTGTCACGGTCTTGAAATTCTTAGTAACTTTTGAACAAGGAGCCTCACATTTTCTTTTCACACTTATGTGCAGATTTTGTAGACAGTCCTGCTCAAATGCATGTCTCAGCCTTTTCCACAGGGCAGTAGTTTCAAGAGTCTTATATCTTTAGGGGAAATTTTAACTAAGTGCTTGCAAGAGGTGGACTTCCCATAAGTTCAGGGAAGCCCTGAGTAACCTCTGCCGTGGCCTTTTATTGAAGCATTATACAACAGGTGTGGGCGGCCCACATACTAGGATCACGTGCTTACTGGTCACTACGTGCTCTTTCCTCACAGGTTCAACTCCCACCTTGGCCTCCTCCAGTTGTTCAAGGTCCAACACCTGCTTGCTAACGAGCAATAAATCTTATCTCATTAAAGCGCTCAGTTGCTGGAGCACTTGTCCCCAGGCTGCAAAACATCTCCATGCCGGCTAGGAGATCGTCCCGCTCCCAGCGCCTCCCTCAAGAACCAGGCACCGCTCCTATAAGCTTGGTGCTCAGTCTCCTACATATAAACTTAATACATATTATTATAAAACTATAATAAATATCAAAACCACACAGAACAGAGATAGCAGAGATGAAAGCAGGGGGATGGCATCAGGGGGCCATTTGGGAGTGAAATCCCACGGAGAGGATTCAAAAGTGCCAGGGAGCCCTGAGCAGTAACAGGGGTGTCACAGTGTCCCCCACCCCCTCACAACAACAAGCCCACGCCTAACACTGACAGCGTGGCATTTTTCTCCCTACAGAGTTAGCCCCCTTCTATTTCTTTCCTTTCATTTGCCCAGATCTTCAGAAGTTATAAATCAATCTGGAATTGTTGTATGCATTTGGACCTGAATAATTTGCTTTAAAACCTATCAGATCCTGACATTTATGATGTCTCTGCAAATTGTTCCCAGGTTCTTGAGGCTTAGAAAGATCCTTAATAGAAGGAGGACCCTTTTTTTTCAAGGTTCTGATATGATGCTTCAGCCTGAGATTTCCAGAAGCACCCTGTAAGTGCCCGGAGTGTGTGGGAGTGCTGGCTCTCACAAACTCAGGAATGAGGGGGCCGGGAGAATGGGTGTGACCAGGAGCTAGGAGGCTGGGGTGTGGCCTCCCTCCTGCCACTCGCCCTTCCTTGACTACAGCCTCTCCTCTCTGTAATTATCACAGGACCACTGCCTCGATTTTCTTAGAGGCACTGTTTATTATTCACTTAGAAAATATGTATTCAGGCACAGAACAAAATCCTAAGAGGGAGCTTCTGTTGGTGCCTTCAAGGAACTTAACCACAGCAACAATTAACAGCAGGTAGACTTTGTTTATTTATTTGTTGTTTGTTTTTACTTATTTGAGACAGAGTCTCACTCCATCACCCTGGGTGTCATAGCTCACAGCAACCTCAAACTCCTGGGCTTGAGCAATCCTCTTGCCTGGGACTATAGGAGTGTACCATGATGCCCAGCTAATTTTTCTATTTTTGTAGAGATGGGGTCTCACTCTTGCTCAGGCTGGTCTCTAACTCCTGAGCTCAAGGGAGCCTCTTGCCTTGGGCTCCCAGAGTGCTAGGATTACAGGCATGAGCCACCATACCTTGCCCAGCAGCTAGATTTTATTGAGCTTTCTGTGTCCTGTCCTAAGCATTAGGGTCCTATTGCTCAGCATCAGGACCCCTGTTGAGTCCTGTTCTAAGTATCTCTTATGGATGATTCTGTTCAATCCTCAAAATGACCCGAGGTAGCTGAGTTTTTTATTATCCCCTCTTAACAAATAAGAGAAATAAAACACTGAGAAGCCAAAGAAATTGACTCAAACTAGCAAGTGTTGGAGACGGAATTCAAAATCAGGCTAGGTGGGGCAGTATGATGGCACTTGACCTTCCCAGCAAAGTGAGGAAAGAGAAAGTTCATTACATCGAGGACTCCACAGTGAGGATGCAAGCTGACACACACTGAGAAATTTGGGATGTTTGGACATGAGTAAGACCCAGGGGCAGCAGCCTGGTGGGAGATGGTTTAGTGCTCTAAGACGATCCCCTACACAGACAGGAAGCGCTGGAACCCCTATCACCCCTCTCCCCAGGCAGTAACCAGATAGGGATAGCTCCTGTGGGGGCCCAGCCAGGCCAGGGACTTGGGTGAGTTGTCACTGACAATGAGCCATCATTCTGAGGGCTTCCAAGAGCAAGTCACTCAGATTATCTTCTGGGCCAGCCCACCCAAGGGCACTGGGCCAGTTTCTAAAGAAGGTGCTAACAGTTGAAAGAAAGGCCCATGGGAGACCTGGTCTGTAGGAGCTTGAAGGAAACCAAAAAGAGAGCTTGCTCTGTTTTGTGTCCTAACGGCGGAGTTTGAGGCAGGTGGAGACAGTCTTTCCTCCAACTGACCAGAACAGCTGTTGGAGCTAAACCTACGAGCTGCCACATCCCAATGCAAGAGACGAAGTAGCCTGCAAATCTCATGAAATTGCCAGTGAGCTGGGTCATAAACCGCAGAATATTGCCAACTGCATTTGTTCATCCCAGTTCAAGCTGGTTAGCAGAAGAACAGCATCTGTGGCCAGAAGAGTGTAAGTTGACACAGAGGTCAGGTAAGTAAAACAAGCAGACAGCAGCCAGAATGGTGAAGGCAAAGGGCAGATAGGGCCCCTGTACATGAACCACCCCAAAGAGCCCTTGAACCCAGCGGAAGCGACTCCCTGTGGCTGCAAGGATTTCCCTGAGCCGGAGGCCAAGGCCAGTGTCCTGTGAACACTGTTCAAACCCTATTCTGAGCAAGTGTGGCCAGAGAATGAGGGTTGTGCCAACACACAGGCACCCGTATGGCGTGGTGGTCATGGGAGGGTTCTTGGAGGAGGTGGACACTGAACTAAACTTTCAAGACAGGTGGGAACTAAAACGAAGGTGAGAACCAGAGGAATCTAAATTCATAGTATAGGTATTTTAAAATAGAGGAAGTCACAAAATAGTGTGGGTACCATGATTCCTTTTTTGTTAAAAGTATTATGAATATATACATATGTATATAGACATATGTTTATAGGCTGATATAAGGAAAAATATATATTAAAATGTTAAGTATCTTGTCATTATAGGGTGTTTTTTTTATTTTTTCTTACCTGCATTTTCTAATTGTTCTGTAGAAGGCACGTATTATGTCTGTAACATGTTTTTAGAGGCTAAGGAATACGGATTGCCCTTTCCTGTCACCGTGGAAGGCGATCTGTGTAGGAAGCTCTGACTGTGAGTTAAAATTCTTTCAAGGTATTACAGAAATAGCGAACACCACTAATTTGTACAGTTCCTAGTATCTATAACAAAGCTTTGTGAGCACGTGCTCCCTATCTCCACACGTTTCTAGCTAGTGAAATAATGATAGTGTATACCTCTGAGGCTCTTTATGAGGATTCAACAAGACAGCACACGCCTACACCTGCCACGTGGGGAGCACAGCTGTTACTATGGACTCTGCACTTGTTCTCTCTCCTTCTCTCTCTGTCACACACACACACACACACACACACACAGACGCCCAGAACCTTATTGGAACACAGCTCCGAGCCATCCAAGTGATGGTGTTACAGACCACCCAGGGCTTCTCAAATGCTCATATGCACACAAATGACCTGAGGCCCTGACTGAGAAGGTCCGGAGTGGAGGCTAAGGCTCTGCTTTTCTAGCAAGCTTTGGTGAGCGAGCAGATCGCACTCTGAGGTGAAGTGAGGATGTGTTAACGTCCTACATGGACTTCCAGGAACGAAAAGCTCTTAAATGTGTCCAGACATCGCCTCCCCTGAGGACTCCCTTCTCTCTTGCTGGTATTACACCATCCCACTCATCAGTAAACATAAGCACCTGCTGCACTAGCTTCAGGGAAGTCCAGGTATTTGTCACGACATGGGACCCCTGACCTTAAGTGGCTTATCTCAGCATGCACATGGAGGTATCTATGCACAGAAGCCTCTCCTGGGTGCTAAATGAGGGCTGCAGACACAGAAGGAAAAAGCAAGACTCTGGGCTCTGCTGTGAGTTCCACAGAGATCTGAAGTCCAAATACGTATGCTGAAACGTGGAGGATGAACACACACTCCACGTGCAGGTTGCAGGAACAGATCTTTAAAGTGACAGTCATATCTCTCTGTATAAATACGTACTTCCATCGGGGAGGTGACGCTGGCTGCATTGTCAAGTTTTCATGGCTGCAAGTTTTTCTCATTCCTCACCAGTGGAGGAAGGCTGGGTTGCGATAAGGAGATCGTCGGGAAAGTAAATACCCAGGCTCATGGCTGCACCGCCCCACTGTAGCCACCATGTAAGGGAACACGTCTAATCTCATTTGGCCGCATTCTGTAGGACTTTCAGCTCCTGCTTTATTCCACTTGAAGAGTATTATTTGCTGTGGAAACGGTGATGTCAGATTGGTATGGGTGGGGCTTGGGAGCCAGGAATAAACACAAAATAGTCATCCCACAGGGTGTGAGTTATTATTAGGTTTAGGAGTTCCCAGCTTGTGTGGGTGACCCTCCACCCCAGCCCTGTGCTTTGGGTGGAGCCGTCTGGCAAGCTGTGAGCTGGCACATTTGGGAGAAATACCGCACGTGTATTAAAACAGGCCCCTGCTGAAAGAGGGCGTGACCTGCCTGAAGAGAAAGGCTACTGGAAGTGGCTCTCTAAGGCAAGTGACCAAATGGTAGGAAAATCCCTTGGATGGCTATTGTACTAAAAGCAAGAACCCTTTTGGAAGTAAGGAATTTCTGTCAAGTCGGGTCACTTTGGAATGGAAACCCCTAGAAAATGGGAATTTTAGGAGGGTCCTTGGCGTTGAGCAGAGCTGAAGTTGACTGAAGTTGCCATGGAAGCCAGGGGTGAAGAGGCTGTAAGCCTGGCTCCTGGGGAGGAAGAAGCACGGGACTGCCTGTAGTTACCAGGTGCTAACTTTGTTCTAGGCGTTATAGCCTTTGATTCTCCCAATACGCCTAGGCCATGAGTAGTAGTGTTGACTCCCTCTCACAGATGTGGACACTGAGACTTTAGGGAGGGCAAGAACCTTGCCCAAGCCTATCACAAAGTTAATCCAGAACCTGCTTTCTTAACCACCATTCTATGTCCTTAAAGAAAAAGACTGAACTGGAATGTTAGTCACCCCTGGATCCATGAAGTTCACATCAGGGCCCGGTGATAGAGGTCCATCAGATCAGGGCCCTGGGGGTATAAGAGAGTGGCCAGGATCCCCCTGCTGGTTTTCATGGGTGAAGACAATACAATTGGAGATTGGAGACCATGATCTTCCACCATACCACTGTCACCATTTATGGAGTTCCTCCCAGGGCCCCAGGCCTGTGCCCCAACAGTCACATTTAGAGGCTGCACCTGTTAACCCCACTTGACAGATTGATGAGACAGGCATGACAGTCTCCGGGGATATACACAAACTTGCTCAGACAATAAGGGGCAACTCCTTTGGCTAGAAAAAGTCAGCTCTTGACTGTTCTGCTCCACTGCAGACGAGCCAGAGGCCTGGTAGCTGCAGGTGTGAGGCCACCAAGGACTAGGACTGTGACCTCAGCTTGCATGCTAGTCTACTAGTAGTGGGGGTAACCTTTTTTTAAGATAGAGTCTTGCTCTGCCACTCCAGGTAGAATGCAATGTCATCATAGCTGACTGTAACCTCAAACTCCTGGGCTCAAGCCATCCTCCTGTCTCACCCCCCTGAATAGCTGGGACTGCAAGGTTGCATCACCATGACTGGGTAATTTCTTCTATTTTTCAGAGAGATGGGATCTTAGTTATGCTCAGGCCAGTCTTGAACTCCTAACCTCAAGCAATTTTCCCACCTTGGCATCCCAGAGTGCTAGGTTTACAGGTGTGAGTCACCTTGCTTTGCCAGGGAGGCCACTTTGACTACTGCCTTTGACAAGGCTGAAGGCAGGTTGAGGCCAGAAGAAGCTTCAGCAAAAGTTAAAATCACTTGAGCACAGAACATTCCATTCTTCTCTGTGGCTACAATTTCCCACTCAGCACCCAGAACTTTCCTTCTGACTGGTGTCCCCCAGCGTGTTTTGCCAATGCATAATTCACCTCTGCATTTGCTCTACAAGGTATCACTGAGGGTGTCCTTGTGCCAAACACTGGGCTTTTGGTGGGATCAGCAGGACTGTTTGATCAGCAGGACCACCTTGAGGGTAAAGTCTGGGCAGGGTGAAGCCAACATCACAAGTGGTGATTCCAACTTATACTCCTCCTCTACGTCTTCTCATAGGAATTAAAAGTTCAAAGATGAAAAAAAAAATCTTACCGCAGACACCATAGATGGAAAACCTCTGTGTGGTAGCTCATGAAAAACCAGTTCTCTTGTTCTAAAGGCATCTGGATCTCAGAGGGAAGGGAATTGGACTGTACAGACTGGGGGACAGAGATTTTTTGAGTTGTGCCACCCAGTGATGATAATGGGTATTGCATAAGTGCTTTGCAAATTCTGATGTGATGCTTGAGTCTGTTGGTTACTCATTTAATTACATAAAATACATATCTTAGGAAATATCCAAAAAATAGGATATTTTCTCATTTGGGACCTAAAGCAGATTAACAGCAGAAAACTTTAGAATCTGTAACTGTTCAGAAACTCCAAATCATACAATGCCTTCTTCTTTTTTTTTTTAATTTAAGTGTAAATTTATTTCAGGTTAGTATGTGGGTACAAGCAACCAGGTCAAAATATTTGATTTTGTTAGGTAGAGTACCTCTTGTGGTTATGTTCCACACACAAAAGGTGTGACAACCCCTCCCACCGCATGCCCATTCAGTGAGAGCACCCCAGCCCCCACCCCTTCCCTCATTACCCCTCCCTCCAACTTGAATTGAAATGAGTTGTTCTCCTATGTGGGTGTGCATTGGATTGTCTACTGGCCTCCTATTAGTATTGAGTGCATTGGACATTTGCTTTTCCATTCTTGTGATACTTTACTAAGAAGAATGTGTTTCAACTCCATCCAAGATATTGCAAAAATGTGAAGTCACCATCCTTCTATGGCTGAATAGTATTCCATCGTGTGCATGTACCACAATTAATTAATCCTTCCTTAGCTGATGGGCATTTAGGTTGTTTCCACCTCCTGGAAATTGTAAATTGAGCTTCAATAAACAATCTAGTGCAAATGTCCTATGGTGACATGATTTTTTTTCTCCTGGGTAGATGCCTGGTAGTGGGGTTGCAGGGTGAAATGGGAGATTTAATTTGAGTTCTTTGAGCAGTCTCCATATTTCTTTCCAAAGAAGCTGTATGAGTTTGCAGTCCTACCAATGGTGTGAAAGTGTTCCCCCCTCTCTACATCTGCGCCAGCATCTGCAGTTTGGGGACTTTGTGATGTGGTCTAATCTTAGTGGGGTTAGGTGATATCTCAGGGTGGTTTTGATTTGCATTTCCCTGGTGATTAGGGATGATGATGATTTCATGTGTTTGTTAGCCATTCATCTGTTTTCCTTAGAGAAAGTTCTAGTCATGCCTCTTGCCCAGTGCTATATGGGGTTGTTGGTTCTTTTTTTGTTGGTTGAGTTCTCTGTAGATCCTAGTTATCAAGCCTTTGTCCAATTCATAGTATGCAAATATCTTTCTCTATTCTAAAAGTTATTTATTTGCTTTGGTTTTCTCCTTAGATGTACAGAAGCTTTTCAGTTTAATTACATCCCATTTATTTATTTTTGTTGTTGCAATTGCCGTAGAAGTCTTCTTCATAAAATCTTTTCCCAGGCCAATATCTTCAAGTGTTTTCCCCACACTTTCTTCAAGGATTTTTATTGTTTCATGCCTTAGATTTAAATCATTTATCCATCTTGAATCAATTTTTGTAAGTGGTAAAAGGTGTGGGTCCAGTTTCAGTCTTTTACATGTGGTTATCCAGTTCTCCCAACACCATTTATTGAATAGGGATTCTTTTCCCCAGTGTATGTTCTTGTTTGGTTTATCAAAGATCAGGTGGCTGTTACAATGCCTTCATTTTTTTTACCCAGTCTACAGGCAACCCTAATCACAGGAGGTTGGTTTGAGCCCCAACTTTTAGAATTCCTTTTGACTTATTTTCTTTCTGGAAGGCATGCCCATCATCCTATTGTCCTGGCCAACTCTACCTCTCCACTCCCACTCAGGCTATGACTTACTGTCTACACAGGTCATACACAGCACAACCACAGGTGGCGCTGTTCACATGAACGTCTACATGGAGCAGACCATTGGGTCTTAAACTTGGCATCCTTTTGGAAACTTTTGGGAGGAATTTAAACATTATTAATGTTTTGGTCCCTCCTCCAGATAGTCCAATTTAATTGATCTAACTTGCAGTCTGGTTTGGGATTTTTTTTAAGTGGCTAAGGTGCAGCCATATTTGAGAGCCACTGTACTCGACTAGGAGGGTGCTCACTAGGGATGTGGGGAATATAATCTCCAGAGCCCCTCAAATTGGCTCTGCCCACCTCCAGTGGCCTGATACAATCCCCAGTGACCTGACCTTGCTAGTAGGAGAGATCACAGACTAAAGACATACTTTTCTGCCTTTTATCTCATGTTTTCCCATTGGAATTGGAGTTGAGGGAGGTGTAAGCACTGAGTCCTGATCCTTTGAGGAATCTCTTACACTTCCTGCATCCTTCAGAGGAGTGAGGAAGAGGCAGGCATCTAATCCTGCTGAAAATTGGGAATATTTTCAAGAGTTTTGGAGATTGCCCAACTCTGGTGCTCTGCCAAGGGTGAGTATGCTGTTTTGATCTCCTGGCTGAAAGAGTGATTTAAGCTCTCAGAAGAATCTGGCTCATTTCCCCTGGTACCTTGGTCATTCCCTGCTTGTAAATCAGCCACTTTTAGCAGCTGCATTTTATTCTTTCAGTCCACAAGGGAACTGTGTAGTTTTTTTTCTTTTCTTTTTTTTTTTTTTTTTTACTGAATTAGCGATTTAATTGCACCAAATATAGCTTTAATACCCCTAAAGAAGTCACAGCAACTCCCAAAGGTGTCTGGCTTCCCACTCTTTCCCTATTCACTCCCCCAAACTCAAGGAGAAAGTTAAACTGTGGAAAATTCAAACTAACAAAATCATAGCCTCTGGAATGAACTTACTTTACTTTGCATATGTCAATACCGTCAAATCCTGCCATATGAATGTAATGTCACCATTTCTATAACAACTAATATCCTTCAAATGGGAAGATAGGGGAGACAAAAAAAGTCCCACAAAAGTCCAACCGGGTAACTCAAATATGACATACAAACAAGTCATTGGTATCATGGGTTAGTCAAAAACTTGTCTAGTTTATAACCCAGAGTTGTAATTCCTTGATGCTCTCTTGCTGATAAGAGTATTTGTCTTTGTAAAGTTAAAGTCAAACTTCTTTGGCCAAAATCTTGCATCTGGGCATGTGTATTTATACTTGGCACTTCAGAGTTATTTTTGGTTTAGTAGAGGGATTCACAACAATTTTTTTTTTTAATTCTAAATTCTTGAGTAGATATTTGAAACCGGACTAAGAGAAGGAAGAGAGGGGAGGAGGAAAGAAAGAGAACCAAGTATGTAAAAGGCTGCTAGTTGTCCCTCATACCTAGTCTACCCTTTCCCTTTGTTATGAGAACAGCAACAAAGACTATGTTTCCCAGAATCCTTTGCAGCTTGCTGTGGCCATGTGACCAAATTCTGGTTGGTGAGGCAGAAGCCATAGTATAGAACTTCCAGGAAGGCTTTCTTTTTTGTTTTGTTTTGTTTTTTCAATGTAGATTCATACATGAACAAGCACAGGAAGGCTTTCTCTAAGAGAGGTGAATCAGATATGAGGTATGCCCCCTTTTACCTGTTTCTCCTTCCTTCTGCTTAGAATATGGGCCCAATGCTGGAGTGTCAGCAGCCATCTTGGACAGTGAAGTGACTTTGAAGAGGAAACCCACATGCTGAATGAAGATGACAAAGCAGAAACCCAGGTGCCTGGGCCACTGGTGATACAGGAACCAGCTCTGTAATACCTACCACCAAACTTCCTATATGTGACAGAGAAATAAACTCATCTTGTTTAAATTAAAGTCATTTGTGGGTTTTAGTTACATAAAAACAAACACAATCCTAAATGGTACATTGTGTTAGGGTAAAAATTGATAAAAAATGTAAAAGTCATTTTTTAAATTATGTTAGCACATTTTTCCCCATGTTGATCCATCTGCTAGACACAGGGGTGTCCAACTTTTTTTTTTCCTATGCCATGTTTTGGAAGAATAAGGCTCTTCTTGGGCCACATGTTAAATTGTTAAATACACAAACACTAATGAGAAAGCTGATTAGTAAAAAAAAAAAAAAAAAAAAAAACACATAAAAGTCTGTGCATACTTTTTGTGATATCCTACAGCATCAATAAGCAAAAGAAGTCCTCACAAAATCAGCATGTGGCCCACAGGCCACAGATTGGACACCTCAAAGTGAAGAACATTCTTTGGAAAGGTGTACATAATTATTTCTTATGGTCAGCAAGGTTAAGCAACTTGTCTGAAGTCACCCAGCTAATAAGTATTTGACTTTCAGGAGAGCATGACTGAATAAAGGCACTCATACAACTCTGCAGTGTTTGCTCTGTTTTCAATCATCATATATTATCGTGTTTAATCCTCACCAGGTTGTACAATATTCAGGTCTGGCCTGAATCCACCCCAAACCCAAGGAGTGTGGGAGAGATTTGCTTATTCCAAAGATGTGGCCCTTGTGGAATCTGTCAGGCCTTTGTAAATACGAGTATCTCTTCTTCATCTACCTCCAGCCCCACCTGTCCAGTCAATGGTAATAGATTTTGTGTAATAGAAAGGAAAAGATCTCCTGATTTTCTAAAGAAAGTATGTTTGTTAAGAGGGTTTTGGTTATAAGGTGATTATGCAAACAAGGTTTGTTGATTTCCTAAAACTGTACTTTCAAATTTAGCCAGTTACTCTGTTGAGAATGGCAGCAAGAGACAACACTTAACATTCAACCCCTGACACAACTAATCAGGGAAATTAGAGATGTCAACCCATCAAAATTCAAGAGAGGGAAGCCCTTTGTTTATTTGGGCCATTCTGGTTCAGCGAGAACAGGTGACAATGAACTTCACTCAAGGGAATTTTACATCCTGCCACAGAAACACCAATTAGGTGACAAAGTTGTCTGCTCACTGAGAGTATATTATCTGATAGTGGGGTCTGTGGCATGTCTGTGAGGACAATGTTGGGCCCTGGAAAGAGGCAATTCCCTCAACTTAGTCACATGAAAATTCACTGGCCCATCTTGCACATTGACTGGCCTTTTACCCACACATGATATTATAATGTTACCTAACACTCATGTAGACATAAGTTCACTGACTTGTCCAGATCTTTGAAATGTTGACATATTTCATTATGCAATATTTTTCTTGAATCACATGTTTAAATATTACTACTGATCTCAAAAGAAAAGTCCACTTTTTGAAAGTCATCAGGCTTACAATGACAAATAGAACTTTTCACAAATTCTAATTTTCTTTTGAAAGGTTGAATGCTCTTACTGGCAACTACTACTATCAATTATTTATCTTGAAGTGGCAGGCTTACTTTGTTCAGTTTTGAGGAAAAGTCTGCCAAATACACACATCTGGATAACTGTGGTGCATCTGTCGGTCATTCTTTCAAGGAAAAATGGTGGCCATGAAAATGAGCCTCTTTTAGCTAGCAACCCAATCCCAGAATTGCTGCCCCTCCAAGCAATCCTTAAGGCTGTGCAGGCAGCAGAAGTGTGTTACACATACTTTTCACTTTGTCCCACAAGCTATTAAAAGGATATGCACTCAAGGGCAGAGATTTACTAAAATTAATAATTTTTACTGCTTCACTAAGGGCACTGTAAGTGCAACTGTCTATTTATTTATTCTTTTTACTGTGGGTATGTGATGAAGAACATAATGATTGCTGGACAATTTGATGCTTGTATCAATTTCCTATACTAATGGCTGCAGTTAAAAATTGCTATAAACTGGGTGACTTAAAACAACAGAAATTTATTCTCTCACAGTTCTGGAGGTCATAAGTCTGAAGTTGAGACGTTGGCAGGCTCATGGGAAAATCTGCTCCTTGCCACTTCCATCTTCTGGTGCCTGCTGGCATTCCTTGGCTTGTGGCTACATCACCCCGATCTCTGCCTTTGTCTTCACGTGGCCTTCTCTTCTTTCATCTGTAAAGTCTCCTTCTGTTTCCTTCTTATAAGGATAGGTGTGGTTGGATTAAGGGTCCACCCAGATGATCCAGAAAAATCTCCCCATCTCCTTAAACTAATCACATCTGCAAAGACTGTTTGTCCAAATAAAGCAACATTTCAGATTCTAGAGATTAGGACCATATGTCTTTGGGGGGCAGGTAAGATTTTTCAGTTTATCATGGTGCTATTGTGTCCATTGGTACTAAGGCACAGGCAGTTTGACTCACCACCACTTTTGCAACATCAGCGCACATGTCCATGCGATAAAAAAGGTAATTATTTAATTAGTTTGACCTTGAACAACATCCCGCCCCCCAAAAATTTGGTCTTAAGGAGTCCTAGGGATCTGTGGGGTACACTTTGTGTACACTGGCACACTTGCTGATATAAGTGAGTAGATATTGGATATACAAACAGAATTCTCTGCTACAGGAGCTTGGAAGGAAAGCTAGTCCTTTAGACCCAGAAAATGGGTTTGCTTTGGGGGAATGGAAAAGGAAATGTAAATCTCACCAGCCTCAAATGATGGCTAAAGCCACAGGACCACATCATCTTTTGGAGAAGCGTTTTTTGCTGGAGTTCTTTGGCTTTCACAGAGTCCCTGAAGTTACAGGGGTGTGCACAACTCTGGTGAGGGATCAGAGTACTCAGATTACCTAAGAGCTCTGGCCCCTCCAGGAAGAAAGAATAGCAGTGTGGAGAAGAGTGCCAGGGCCTTGCAGAAGCCCCTCTCCTGGAGGGGACCTGCAGAGTTAACCCTGCAGCTCTTCCTTCTGCTGAGGAATCAGGTTACTCTCAGTTTCACCTCTCAAAGTACAAAGGTGTTGGCTCTTTTGGAAGGGAATTACTGTGTGCCGGAAATAGTAATTTCTCAAGGCATGGCAGTGAGGGCGTGGCATGGCAGTGAGGGAAACCATCAGTACAGACGTGTGTTGATCCGATAGTGATCTCCGTGTGTGGTGCTGCTACACTCAGCAGTAGCCAGCAGAGGACTTTAGCAACAGTATGTGGGAAAAATCTTTCATATACACAAAAGCTCTGTTCCCGCCCCCGAGATTTTGAGTATATGTGTTCATGAAAAGGGATATTCAGATAAGGCACAGGGGCTCACTCTTATAGTCCCAGCACTTTAGGAGGCTGAGGTAGGAGGATCGCTTGAACCCAGGAGTTTTGAGATGAGACTGTGCAACATAGTAAGACCCCATCTCTCAAAAAAAAATTTATTCACATTACCATGTATTTGTGTCCACATAGACATCTACATCACAACTGTGTCTGTGTGTCTTGTGTGTTTCCTATTAAATCTATAAGCAACTGAGCAATGAAAATTACTCTAGGACTCAAGATGAGATTAACATGAGTAGACATGAAGAGATCATTTCCCTCTTCCTCTTTTATTCGAAAAAGAATTTTATGAACAGAAATATGCAAATGTGGTAAAAAAATTCATTGATTATCATAAAATGAAAAATGAGTCTCTCATCTTCCACCTCAGAAATAATTATTACCAGTTCTTTTTCATTTTTTTATATATTATTTTTTGAGACAGAGTCTCACTATGTCACCCTCAGTAGAGTGCCCTGGCGTCCCAGCTCGTAACAACCTCCAACTCTTGGGCTTAAGTGATTCTCTTGCCTCAGCCTCCCAAGTAGCTGGGACTATAGGCGCCTGCCACAATGCCTGGCTATTTTTTGTTGTAGTTGTCATTGTTGTTTGGCAGGCCTGGACTGGGTTCAAACCCACCAGCTCTAGTGTATGTGGCCAGTGCCTTAGCCGCTGAGCTACAGGTGCCAAGCCTTATTACCAGTTCTTATGTATTCTAAGTTTGTTCTTTTAAACCAATGGCTAGGAGGGTCAGAATGAGAAAACCTCTATCTGCTTACACCTCGTACATAAGCACAGATTTCAGGAGCTATATTGTGTCTGTGACTTACATGTGTGTAGTTTTGTGATAGAGGGAAAATTCTTCTTTCTTTCTTTTTTTTCAAAAAAAGCAACTTTATTGTGAAGACTAAAACTATTGTATCCTAACTCAAACAGCTAGGTTGTACAATAGAGTACTTAGAAAATTCCATTTCTGATGGTCTCTTAAGTTATCAGCTTAAAAATGAGACCTATAAACATGGAAAAGGAGAGCTTTATTCTTGCACATCACACATAATCCACACTGGGGGTGGGGGAAATGAATGAGAAAACTTGGTGCAGGATATAAGCATTACTGAGCTGGTCTTGTTTGTTTTAGGTCTAGCACCGTGTCTGGAGCCCAAGAATAGATTTGAGAGGGAAGCTTAGCTCTCTTCAACCCTACTCTGAAATTAGAGGGCTGAGGAAAAAGCACAGTGTATATAAATGCTAAACAAGCACGCCTTTGAGATAAGCAGCAGTGAGATGATCAACACCAGACTCCCTGCACCCCAGCCGTAACCACAGCTTTAACTGGGCAAGAGACTGACTCAGAGACCTATGCATTTGAGTGTCTTCAGGCCCCTGATTAACTTGCTGGGCAAATTCTTTCTTATAGGAGCCCTTCTGGAACCTAGAAAACCGATTTCCTTACCAGTTCATCTGGTAATTCACCTTCTTAAAAACTCAAGACAAACACAGTTCCCTATCTGAGACCTTTGTGGTTTCCCCAAGGTAAGTGAGAGTCACTCCCGTGCAATTGTTTTCACCTTCTCACTTGTCATCAATTCTTTAAGAGCAATCCAGTAGAGGTCTATTGAGTACAGCTCTGTTGATTTTATAACCACTGCTGACTGCTTGGGACATAAAACTTTTGGTGATTTACTAGTAGAAAGTAGGCAAGAAATCCATGAGTCTATTCTGCAGTGAGAGAGTGGAGGTGAATACGCGTGCACACGCACATTTATACACGTCCACCTTCAAAAGACGAGTGGTAGGTATATCCAGAAAATATATTCATTTATAATTTAAAAAGAAAATGCAAACTTTGTGATAAAAGGCCCATCGTCATAACCTCTGAGAGTTAAACTGTACCAGGTAATATTTTAATGTAGAGCAAGAGAATTTCTTCTTGTGTTTCTTAAAGAGGAGACTCTGATCCTGCTTTTGAGATGTTCAAAGGGGTTTTTATGGTCCCCAAAGGGGAAAAAAAAAAACAAATTTTTTTCTTAAAAGCTTTATGGTACAAGCCAAAAATGTTGAAGATTGTCAAGGTTTTTGTTACCTTTGAAACTGTTCTGCAGCAGATAATTCTGAACTGAACAGTCATTTAAAGATATCATTCTCTTTTCATGTATTTTTTTTTCTAGGCCTGTGTTTAGGAAAATATCTAATAATATGCTAAAAGTAGAAAAAAAATAAGTTTCTAATTCCAGGAAAGTACTAGAATTTCAGGGAGCTGACAAAGAAGGAAAAGAATCTTGAAAAGCATTTTTGTTTGGAAAGGGAAATTTAATAATTACGAATCTGCTACCATGAATAGTTTGCCAACTGTCTACCTCCCAAAATGTAGTATTAAACAGCTAGAAATTTAGGATGCACTTAGCAAAATTTTAATCTTGTTTAGATCTCGATTCAAACCAAAAATGAAAATATAAAGAGAGACAGAGAAACAGGGGGAGAGAGAAAAGAATGGGGAAATTTGAGCACTGGCTAGATATTTGATGACATTAAAAATCATTATAAAATTTTTAGGTATAATAATGGTGTTCTAAATGTTTTGAGTCTTTGTCTTTTAAAGATATACAACAAAAATTTTAGGATGAAATTATTTGGTGGCTTGGATATGCTCTTAAAAATTACAGTTGGAAGGCCAGGGGCGGTGACTCATACCTGTAATCCTAGCACTCTGGGAGACCCAGGCAGGGGGATTACTTGAGCTCAGGAGTCAACGCTAGCCTGAGCCAGAGCAGACTTCATCTCTAAAAATAGCCAGGTGTTGTGGCCGGCGCCTGTAGTCCCAGCTACTCAGGAGGTTAAGGCAAAAGGATCACTTGAGCCCAAGAGTTTAAGGTTGTTGTGAACTATGATGTCACAGCACTCTACCCAGAGTGAGACTCTGTCTCAAAAAACAAATAAACAACAACAACAACAAAAAACCCTACAGTTGGAGCATTGTGAATGTAGATATAAATGAAACAAGTTTGAACAGGAATTGCTAGCCATGTTGGATGATGGCTACATAGAGTTTCATATGAGTACATAGGCCTACCTCTGAGATATTGTGAGTTCAGTCCCAGACCACCACAATAAAGCAAATATCACAACAGAGCAAGTGTATATAAAGTTATGTTTACACTATAGTTTAGTCTAGTTAGTACACAACACTGTGTCTAGAAAAACAATGTACATAACTTCATTTAAAAATATTTTATTGCTAAAAATGCTAACAATCATCTGAGCCGTCAGTGAATCATATCTTTTTGCTGGGGGCAGGTCTTGCCTCAATGGCTGCTAAAGGTCGGGGTGGCTGTGGCAATTTCTGAAAATGAGACAACAGTGAGGTTTACCACATGGATTGATTTTTCCTTTTAGGTAAGAGTTCTCGGTAGCATGTGATGCTATTTGATAGCATTTTACCCACAGTAGAACTTCTTTCAAAACTGGAGTGAATCCTCTCAAATCCTGCCACTGCTTTGCCAACTAAGCTTATGAAATATTCTAGATTCTTTGCTGTCACTCCAACAGTGTTCACAGCATCTTCACCAGGAGTTGATTCCATTTCGAGGAACCACCTTCAGCCAACATGAAAAAATGTTCCACATCACGACTCATCTGAGAAAGGTAGATTAAAACCACAATGAGATACCAGCTTACTCCAATCAGAACAGCCATCATTAAAAAGTCAAAAAACAATAGATGTTTGTGCACATGTGGTGAACAGGGAACACTTACATACTGTTGATGGGAATGTTTAATATGTTAGTGCAACTTCTCTGGAGATGGGTATGGAGATTCCTCCAAGAACTAAAAGTAGTAAATCTACCATTCAATCCAGCAATTCCACTACTGGGTATCTCTGCAAAGGAAAAAAAAAAATCATTACCTCAAAAAAATACTTTCACTCATATGTATATTACAGCACAATCTCAAAGACATGGAATCAGCCTAAGGACTCATCACGTGGTAAGTGCATACAGAAAGTATGGAGCACTGGGTGGCGCCTGTGGCTCAAAGGAGTAGGGCGCTGGCCCCATATGCTGGAGCTGGCGGGTTCAAACCCACCCCCAGCCAAAAACTGCGGGAAAAAAAAAAAAAAGATAATATGGAGCACTACTCAGTGATAAGAAAGAGTGAAATGATGTCTTTTGCAGCAAGTTGGATTGCAACTGGAGGGCATTATCTGAAGTGAAGTAACTTAGGAACAGAAAAACAAATGCCACTTGTTCTCTTTTATCAGTGGGAGCTAAATTATGGCTCCACAGGACCCATAAAGTGGTATAATGGACATTGGAGACTCAAAAGAAGGGAGGGTGACAGGGCAGTGAGGGTGAAAAATTACCTAAGGGGACAATGTACACTGGTTGGAAGATGACACACAGGAAGACCAGCCTTTACCACAATACAATATGAACACGTGACAGAATTCAGTTGTGCCCCCTAAATCTATTAAAATTTATAAGAGGGGGAAAAAGGGAACCATCTTTGCTTATCATAAGAAGTGATTCTTCATCCGTTCAAGTTTTGCCATGAGACTGTAGTAATTCAGTCACATCCTTAGTCTCCAGTGCTAGTCTTGAATCCAAGTTATGAACCACCTCTAAGGCATCAAGGAGGGTTGGAATCAACTTTTTCCAAATGGCTATTAATGTTGATATCTTGACCTCATTCTGTGAATCACAAATGGGATTTTTGTTTATTTTGTTTTCAGATGAAATCTCACTCTGTCACTCAGGCTTGAGTATAGTGGCATGATTATAGCTCACTTCAACTTCAAACTCCTGGGCTCATGCTTTTTCCCTGCCTCATCTGGGACTACAGGTACTTATCACCACATCTGGCTAAGTTTTTGTAGAGACAGGTTCTCATTCTTACTCAGGCTGGTCTCGAACTTCTGACCTCAAGCAATCCTCCTGGCTTGGCCTCCCAAAGTGCTAAGATTATATACACAGCCAGCCCACAAATGTGCTTAATGGCATCTAGAACAGTGAATCCTTTCCAGAAAGTTTTCAATTTATTTTCCCCAGATCCACCAGAAGAATCACTATTTATGGCAACTATATCCTTACAAAATATATTTCTTAAATAATAAGACTCAAAAGTTGAAATTACTCCTTGATCCCTGGCTACAGAATGGATATTGTATTAGCAGGCGTGAAAACATCAATCTCCTTACACACGTCTTTCAGAGCTCTTGGGTGACCAGATACATGGTCAGTAAGCAGTAATATTTTGAAAGAAATCTTTTTTCTAAGCAGTAGTTTTCAACAGTGGGCTCAGCATATTCAGTAAGCAATACTGATGTATTTTCATCAGACATTGTTGCTCCATTTATAGAGCACAGGCGTAGATTAGATTTAGCATAATTCTTAAGGATCCTGGATTGGCAAAGTAGCAATAGCTATGACGTAAAGTCACCAGCTGCATTAGCCTCTAAAAAGAGAGTCAGCCCGTCCTTTGACTCTTTGAAGCCAGGCCTTGACTTCTCTCTAGCTGTGAAAGTCCTGCAGGGCGTGGTCTTCCAATAGAAAGCGGTTTTGTCTTCCTTGCAAATCTGTTGTCGAGTGTGGCCCCTTCCCCAGTGATCTCAGCTAGATCTTGTGGGTAACTTGCTGCAGCTTCTCCCTCAGCACTTGCTGCTTCCTGCTGCACTGTTAGGTTTCAGAGAGGGCGTCTTTCCTGAAGCCTCATGAACCACCCTCCGCTAGCTTCCAACTTTTCTTCTGCAGCTTCCTCACCTCTCTCAGCTTTCACAGACTGGAAGAGAGGCAAGGCCTCATTCCAGGTTGGGCTTTGCTTAAGGGAAGGTGGTGACTGGTTTGATCCTCTATCCAGACCACTCCGTCTGTCCCCATACCAGCAATATGGCCAGTTTGTTTTCTTACCATTCACATGTTCACCGGAACAGCAGTTTTATTTTCCTTTAAGAATTCTTTGGGCAGTGCCTGTGGCTCAAGGAGTAGGGCGCAGGCCCCATATGCTGGAGGTGGTAGGTTCCAACCCAGCCCCAGCCAAAAACTGCAAAAAAACCAAGAACTCTTCTTTTGCATTCACAACTTAGCTAGCTCTTTGGTGCAAGAGCTTTCCCCCTCTCTCAGCTTTCAACATGCCTTCCTCACTAAGCTTAATCATTTCTAGCTTTTCATTTAAAGTGAAAGATGTGTGACTCTTTCTTTCACTGGAACACTTAGAGGCCATTGCAGGGCTATTAAGTAGTCTAATTTCAATATTGTTGTGTCTCAGGAAATAGGAAGGTCCAGGAGGGATGGGTGCAGGGCCGGCTGGTGGAGCCGTCAGAACACACACAGCATTTATTAACTAAGTGCACCGTGTTATAGAGGCACAGTTCATGGGGCCCCAAAACAATTACAATGGCAACAGCAAAGATCACTGATCGTAAGTCACCCTGGCAGAAATAATAATGATGAAAAAGTTTGAAATATTGCAAAAATTACCAACATGTGACACAGACACAAAGTGAGCACGTGCTGTTGGGACGGTGGCACTGACGGACTTGTTTGATGCGGGTTTGCCACAAACACTCCCTTTGTAAAAGTGCAATACATGGGAAGCCAGCAAAGCGGAGCATCTAGGATGAGGTATCCTCCTACTCTGTTCTCTACTTTCTTATATTTGTTTGAACTTTTTCATGATGTAGAAATAACAGTTAACATGCCAAAATGGCCACTGGTTATCTTTGAGGTTTTTTTCACGTATTCATATCACATTTGTTATTCAACAGAAATAGCACTGGTTGTAAAAAGGGCTCTAAATGAGGCACTTTGGTGAATGCCATGTAAGCTGCAGCCTCTCCAGAGAGTGTACAGATAGTGGTAGGCAGGGACTGCTCTGAGACCCAAACCAAGTTGCTGGCCTCTTTGATGTGGGGGAGGACCTCTTCTCTAGATAAGAAGGGACTTACCTGCCAGGAGCAGCCATCCACCTACTTCCCTGCAACCCTACTCCTGGATCCAACTGTAACAAGGCCACACAGTGCTGACGCTGAAAACAGACACCAAGGCCAGCTCTTCACAAACAAGAGGCTTTATTTTATATTGTACTGAAAAAAGAAAGAAAACATGAGTAGAGCACTTCAAGGGCTGATTTAGCAGCGCAGAGCATGTGGTAAGCCTGAAACTTAGGCTACACCTGGCCTCCTGGCAAAGGAGAAGGGGAGTGGCTCTGGGAAGCCCCACCTCTGAAAGGGACTTTCTGGGGCCGGTGAGATGCAGAGCCTCCTTACACAAGAGATCCTCCCCTCTGATCACCTACAGGGAAGAAAGAAAAGTCCTAAGAGCTTCCTGAAAGCTGTTCCCCTTGGCATCTGAGCCCCATTTCTCAAACCTGGATAATCCTTTTTCTTCTGCTCCATCAAAATCATTAGTTGTTACCAGTCTCTTCAGCCAAAAGGCCCAGCCCCAGTTGGCTCCAGAAGATGTTCCCAGATAATATGTCATTAACAAACCTGTTTTCTTTAACTAACAAGGCCTATTAGCTTTATTTTGAAATCTGTGTCAATCTCCTGAACATGCCCACCCATATACCCCACTGAGGGCTGAGGACAGAGAAGAGGGTGTTGATGGCTAACAGAGTTCTGGTCACTTAGCTCTTCCCCAGCAAGGTTCATATTGTATCTACAGGCTTGGTGCCTGTGTCTCAAACAGCTAAGGCGCCAGCCACATACACCTGAGTTGGTGGGTTCAAATCCAGCCCGGGCCTGCCAAACAACAATGATGGCTGCAACCAAAAATAATAATAATAGCCAGGCATTGTGGCAGGTGCCTGTAGTTCCAGCTACTTGGGAGGCTGAGGCAGGAGACTCGCTTGAGCCCAGGAGTTGGAGGTTGCTTTGAGCTGTGATGCCCTACCCAGGGCAACAGCTTGAGGCTCTGTCTAAAAAAAAAAATATATATATATATATACATATATATATATAGTATCTACATAGGTCTGGGTCTCAGCCTAACCAGCAAGTGCCTCAGAATCTGATCACAGCTGCCCCTCGTTAAAAATACTTCCATCACTTCCTAATTGCTCTTCAGGCAAAGCTCACAATATTTGGCAAGAATGACAAGCTTGACGAGGCCCCATTGGTTCTGGCTTCAGGTGGCTGCCCAGAGCCAGAGCTTCTTCCTCCACTAAGAATCTACGGGGAGAGGGCAGAGCCAGGAGATCAAGTCACTGTCCCGAGATCACATTCTTTCATTCCTCACCCCTGAAAAGAGACTGAGTAGGAGAATGACAAAAGGTGAGTATCTGAGCCCGGGTGGTGGCTCATACCTGCAGTCCTAGACTCCGAGGGGGGTAGGATCACTTGAAGTCAGGAGCTCAGGACCAGCCTGAGCAACATAGGGAGCTCCAGGTCGGGTTGTGGTGGCAGGCACAGGAGTTCAGCTCCTCAGCAGGCACAGGCAGGAGGATGGCTCGAGCCCAGGAGTTGGAGGTTACAGGGAGTTATGATAGGCCAGTGCTCTCATGACAACAAAGTGAGGCCCTGTCTCAAAAAAAGAAAAAAAAAAAGACAAGTATCTAGATCAGCAGTTCTCAACCTGTGGGTCGTGACCCACAGGAACTGTATTAAAGGCTTGTGGCATTAGGAAGGTTGAGAACCACTGATATAGATGAAACTGTTGGAATGTGTCTTTGATGGTCAGAGAGACTGGCCCAAGGAGCCACTCCGCGACCTTCCCATCACATTGGCCCCTGCAACTTCCCACAAAGAAATAAAGGGAGTATGAGGGTTGTCTCAAAGCCAGAAAGCTGGTGGGTAGAACTTCCTGGGTACTAGAAGACAGCTGTGTCTGAGGGCAATAGCAGCAGGGAAATACAATTTACTCAGCCTGCAAGATGCCTCCTGATACCGCCTCCCCCAGCGGGCTTTGCTGGGCCCCCTCCCTCCAGAGCTGCCCTCTCCTCTTTGCCCAGTAGCCCACCACTGCCCTTTAGCTCGCAGCATGGTCTTCACAGGTACAAGTGGGTTGGCTGTCATCCCTGTGAACAGTAGTCCCTGGGGTGATGGCCCTGGCTTCACTTCCCTAGTCAAGCTTTGTGACCTTTGAGGAGTCCAGATCCCTATTAGAGCTCCAGGACCCCTCAGGGGTAACAGAGATTAACTAATAGACAATTAATGAAGATATGAATCCGCATCTGTTTCTCCCTCCGGACTGGAAGCTCCG
Organism: Galagoides demidoff; assembly: GCA_963574575.1. Classification (NCBI taxonomy): domain Eukaryota; kingdom Metazoa; phylum Chordata; class Mammalia; order Primates; family Galagidae; genus Galagoides; species Galagoides demidoff. Next base: position 42,295 of record CAUYQV010076134.1, read on the forward strand.
CACGGGCAGAGCCACATCTGCTCCTTCATCACTTGGGTTTTCAGGTCTATTCCCACTCAACGGCCCTGGCCCTGACACAGTAGATGTTCAATAAATAGATGTTGAATGAGTGAACAAATTCCCATTTTCTGACTCCCAGCCGTTGTGGGTCCCAATTGCACCTTGAGCTCCTGAAGCACTGACCCTACAGCACTGTCTCTGGACGCATACAAGGCCTCTCTGTTAGTGTTTTTTCTCTAACTTAGAACAGGGATGTTCCTGGAACAAGACAAACTGGCTCTCCTGTCCCCCACACTTCCACATGTACAGCCCTTCTTGAGGTCTCTGTCTTTTTTTGAGCTACATTTGATGTTCATTGTAGCCCAAATCCATGGATGTAAAATCGTGAGTGGGTGAGGGCGAGGAGGAAAGTGTGTGAGGGACCCAAAGTTTCATTTGCCAGTCAGCATCAGCTAGGAACCCAGAATCTCAGGGACAATTTGAAAATAAAGCAGCTCATTTCTATAAACTAAATCATATTACTTATCACCTGCTAGCATCAAACAGAAAAACAAATATAATAAAGTTTGGTCCCTAAGACATAATATAAATCACAATAAGTTTATTTTCCTTATATCCTTGGGAAACTACCTGCTTCTGATAAAAAAAAAAAAATGAGTAAAAAATCACTCCATATACAAACATGGTACCAAAACTTCAAAGAATCGCTGAATCCTGAGTCTTCTTTTGGGAGGCATCATCCTTGCCACGAGTGGCCTTCCCTTTGTAGCCTAAACAAAATTTTATTTTAAAACTGGATAATTTGAACTGTCTCTTTGAAAGTCTGTGAGTCTGTTCCAGTTGTTTATTACACAGTCCTCATTCAGGAAAACTAAAGACATCAAAGCCTTTGTTTATAAATAAGGTGAGCTTGTCTTAACCATAAAGATTATTTTCCCAATTCATGATTCTCTAGGTGTTGATCTGGCTGCTCTATTCTAACTAAGCAGACCCGCGGTGCTCAGGGCAGTGCCTGTGTTCTATGGGCCCAGTTAATTCTTGCCTAGCACCAAGAGCCCACCATGCATGTCACACTTCAAGCTTCAGCCTTGCAGAAGAGAACAGCAGCCACCAAGTCACTGTGACTCAGTGATACCTTAAGGGTTTATGCGTATCATTATCCCATTACTATTTATTTTGTATGATGTAGCCAGTTATCCAATCCTACTCTAACAGAAGACATTCTCTATTTTATTTCATTTGATTGTGTTTATTTATTTGTAGCCTTAAAGATACCCGGAGTCCCAAAGATAGACCAAATAGCAACCAGGTTGTTTGGGATGGATGAATCGACTGCAGAGCCAAGGACAGCCACTGAGAAACCTGCAGTGGAACTGGCTTTCTCTTTCTGCTTCCTTTTTACCCCACTCTCACCACTGCACAGACTCCCAAAGTCTCAGAAGTAGTGATTTTTTTCCCTTAGCTGCTGGAGTTAGATTTTTTTTTAATAATTTTTTTGTAGAAACAGGGTCTCTCAATGTTGTCCGGTCTGGTCTCCCATTCCTGGCCTCTAGAGATCTGCTGCTGCAGCCTCTTCAAAGTGCTGGGATTACAGTCAGGAGCCTGGAGTTAGAATTGAGACCACAGTCCCTTTCTGCAGAGAAGGGGGCGGGTTGAGGATAAACAGGTATAATTCCGGTTCCTGGACCTTTCAGCAGATTTCCCCTTACCTGAGGGAATTTGAACTGTCCCAGAGGAGAAATTCCCCAGCTCAGCCTGATTTTTACTGGGGACACTTTCCCTTCCCTCCACCCCAGCCCCAGGCTGCCTAACTGGGGAAGGTCACAGGGTAGAGCCCTGGGTTGTCGGTAACAGTGATTTAAAGTCTCTAGTCAGGGTGCGAGTAGATTTCCTCATAGGGGGGAGGGGCAAAGCAGGCACAGGCCTCGTTTTCCAGCTGTGTCTCTTCCAGCCCATCAGCATCAGGGCTGGGCCTGAAACGTGAGCAGAAAACACAGATGTGTTACTGGCCCAGAGTGCCACCCCCAGAACCAAGGCCCCATCCCAGCAACTGGCCCAGCAAAGATTCACACTCCCCCACCGCCTTGCTCACAGACCACACACAGCCGCAGACCGTGATGGCGTGATGGCGAGAAGGGGGCGCTGCCCCACCACCACCACCACACACAGCATACCTGTCACTCCCACCCTCCGCGAAGGAAGGGCGGTCCTCGTCATCCACAAACGCCGCGTTAGTTGGAGGGTAGATGGTGTAGTACTGGGGGGGACTTGGCACGGTGGCCACTGCCCCTCCAGAGGCTATGAGACCGCAGGGGTTCACCCCCGGCTGCAGGTAGGGGGTGTTCATCCCCATCAGCTCCTGAGACCCGTAGGGAGGAGGGATGTACTGCACCACGGTGGCCCCGTGGAAGGTGATGGGCTGGTTGATGCCTGTGAAAACAAACGACTGTCCTCCTGGTGTCTGGTCAGAGTCCAGGACCCTCTCCTCACTTTCTCTGCACATCTGGCGAGACAGCATTTTGAACTTGCAGATGGCTATCAGGATGAATGTCACCCCGACTGACAGCAGGATGGGCCCGAGAAGCTGGGTCCATTCAAAGTGGGAGACCCCTTGGTATTTGATCCAGCCCATGACGGTGAACGTGATCCCCACCAGTCCCAGAAAGATGCCTGAGAAGAGCAAGGTGGCCCCTGCCTTGTCGTCGTCGGACACCTGGATGTCAGCGGCGCTGGGTGTGTAAGGAGTGACAGAAAACATATTGATGGGGAGGTCGTCCAAGCGGCTGCTGACCTGCTCCATTGTTCTGCACCTGAGTGCCAGCTTCTTAGAGGGGAAGGGATTGTGAGGGCAAGGGATCACAGGTCTGGATTAGTTATAGAAGAATTTAGGGCTTCTGTGGTTAACAGAGTGTGGCAGGCACAGGGCTGAACTTTGTGTAGAAGAATAAAGGTCTGAGAAACGAAGCCTGAAGTTTTCTCATGGATTATCAACAAGTGGAGGTCTCCATTGTGCAAGCCAATGACAAGCTGTCTCTCTAAGTCACAGCCATTCATTCGCTCATTCAAAAATTGCTTACTGAGCCCCTCTTATTCTAGGAAAGGCTTTTCTATAGTCATTCAAGGCCTTGCTCAAAAGCCCTACAAAACCAGCTTTGCAGAAGTGGTAGAGATGCCTCCAGGGCCTCCAGAGGTAAGGAGGCCCCTTGATGTACCCACCATGTGTTGGGAAGCCTAATCTAATTTTCCTGCTGGATCAGCTCATTAAAAGTAGGTGTTGGGGCGGTGCCTGTGGCTCAAAGGAGTAGGGCACCAGCTCCATATGCAGGAGTGCAAGAGGTGGCAAGTTCAAACCCAGCCCTGGCCAAAAACTGCAAAAAAAAAAAAAAAAATCAAAAGTAGGTGTTTATCACAGCTCAATTTATAATCGCCAAGATGTGGAAACAACCCAAGTGCCCATCAACCCATGAATGGACTAAAAAACTGGATATCTGTATCCATAGAATACTATTCAGCCATACAAAGATGGAGACCTTGCATCTTTTTTATTAACCTGATAGAGTTGGAGAATATTTTTTTTAGTAAAGTATCACAAGAATAGAAAAGCAAGTATCCAGACATTCAATACTAATATGAAGCCAGTAGATGAATTAATACACACCCACACAAGAGAAAAACTCAATTTAATTCAAGGTGGGGGGAAGAGAGAGGGAGGAGGCGGAAAGAAGGAAGGAAAGGAAGGCCGGGGACTGGAGTGCTCCTGCCTAATGGGCACAATGTGAGGGTATATGGCACACCTCCTGGGTGCCGGGCACAACTACAACAGGGATCTCACCTAACAAACGCCAACATTGTAATCCAATCATCTGTAACCTCATTATTAATCTGAAAATTAAAGGAAAAAGAAATAGGTGAAGGCCTGTTTCTTACCTGTGTGTGTTCCTATCCAGTAATTCCTAGCTATGATGATACCTAAACTTCAACAATTCTCGCATAGCTCTAAGGTCTTACAATTGCTATGTGCCTTTTGGTTTGTGCACATGGGGAGTAATTCCAGCTTGGGACAGGAATGACACCATAGGAAACCTTTCTATGCACCACGTCACTGGCAAGGGTTAGATAAGTGTCAGGTCTGACCTAGTTCACCAGGACACACACTTGAGACCCATGCTGGTCTAAAGTTTCTGGTCTCCAGTGTAAAACAAACAGCTGCTATGTTTTGCAACCAAACCCAGGCTGACTTAGAGAAGATAGTTTGGTCTTCTGTGACACTATCTGTCATTCATGATTAGAGACTTCCAAATAGCCCCGCGATTTCCTCCTCCACGGAGTAGTAACTGTAGTCTTCTTTTTTTCCTAAACAGATTTTATCCAAGCAGACATCTCTCTGCAGAGGTTAAATATTATACAGTATCAGCTCCCTTTTGCAGAAATGAGAGAGCTGCCCTCTTGCCCCACAGCAGGGCTTCCCAAAGTTCTCTTGGTGATAAAAGTCATCCAAGCCACAGTTTAAAAGGGCAGAATCTGAGCTTCCAACTCAAACCAACAGAACCAAAATATCTAAGGGAGAGGGTTAGGTGCCACAGGTGATTGGAGAATCTTGGGAAAACCTACCCCAAGTCAATCCCAAATGCTTCTAGAATACTAACGAATGCTTTTGCCCTGCCCAAATGCCTCTCCCTGCTACAGGACAAGGCTGTCACCTCCTGCTTCACTGCCAACCAGATGTGAAAGCAGGCAGATGACCCTGAGGGATCTTCCAGGTTGTGCCCTCAAGCAGCAAGGCTGGAGCCAAGTTGCTGTAGAAATGGGTGGCCCTTCCCCCCACCAAGCTAGATCAGAAATCCAGGAAAGTCAGCGTCTCTTTAATCTCCTTGTCAGCTAGCCTGAAGTTCTTTTAAGGCTCTGAAGCCCTAAATTAACAGTCAAAACAATCCCTGACATTTAATAAAAAGTTAGGCTCCCCAACTTGTTCTTCTAAATCATAAATGTTTCCCATGTGTCTTTAGCTACTTTCACTTACAATTAAGAGAGTCACCAGGAACCCTAAGAGAACGGTGGAAAGCGGTTATCTTCCTGAAAACACCGAAAAATGCAAAACTGGAATGGCTGCCAGGGCAGAAAAGTCAGGAAGTTCTCTGACGACACTTCTGAGATCACCTTGATTCAGCTGCTTCCTCCAAAAGTTCCAATTCTGTCTACATGGTCAATAGCTATTTAAAAAAAAAAAAATTTAAACTGAATTCAATATCACACTAAAAGCTGGGCGTGGTGGCACAGACCTGTAATCCCAGTTTGGGAGGCTGAGGAGGGAGGATCTCTTGAGCCCAGGAGTTGGAGGCTGCAGTGAGCTCTGATGGTGACATCGTACTCCAAAAGCCTAGGAAACAGAGTAAGACCCTGGCTCTAAAAAAAAAAAAGAAAGGAAGAAAGAAAACAGAAAGGATTATACATGATGTTCAAGTGGGATTTATTCCTAGAATGCACAGATGGTTCAACATACACAAATCCACCCATGTGATGCACCACACTAACAGAATGAAAGAAAAGGCCCGACAAACACACTCTCAATTGCTGCAGGGGAAAAAAAGAGCTAGGCACAGTTCTAAATATTTAATATACATGATATTGTGCCACGCTTTTAACAACCAGATTACAGTGAAAAAGCTATGCTGGTTATTAAGCTCTTGTGACTCAGCTCCAAACCTGCCCTTCTGCACTTTGCTTTGGGTGAGACATTACAAAGTACACTTTTCTTTCCCAAGTGACTCCAGTTGGGCTCTGTGAAAGGGGATGCTACAGGGGGACAGAAAGGCGGGGAGCAAGGAGAAGGCAGTCCTGTTTCCTGTTTCCCTTGCTGTTATTGCCATAGTCATTCCAGCAGTAGGCCTTCATCCTAGCTGTAAGAGTTGATTCCAGTTTCCAGAGCCCACCTCCAATCAGCCTTACTGTGCCCCTTCAGAGAACTTGGCACTAGCCAGCCAGTGCCCTTCCTCAGAGGTTTTCTGTCCAAGCTCCTGTGATGCCACCTCACAGAGGCCCTTCTCCAAGCTTCTGCATTCTAATAGAAAACCAATCTCTTCCTTTTGATCCCCTAGCCGGTATTTACTACCTGAGTTACCTTGGTGGTCACTTTTTGCCTTTTTAGTTTTTCAGTGCCCATTTAACTAATCTCCTCTATCAAACCCTCTCTGTTAAAATAACTGGTGTGGTTTCTGTTTCCCTAACTGGATCCTGACTGATACATGATATTAATCATGATGTCATGATTAATGTCTGTAGGTCAGGAAACAGACCTACAAAGATGAATGTCTGGAAGTGGTTTGGTCATATTCTTAGCCTCCAATACAACCTTGAACTCTTTGTCAATGAAAAACTGCAATGTTAGTAACGCATGGCATGAAGTGGCCTCAAAATTAATGAGAGTATCACCTGGGGTAGGCTGTGAAGTGCCTGGTGAAGCAGGTGCTTTGGGGGCAGCCACAGTGGGCTGCCAGGTCTATGGGATGGGATGGCTACTTCTGAGTGCCCTGGGATACTGACAGAAAGAAAAATGACATGCTCAGTTCTTTAAACTCTCAGCTCAAGTCATGGTCAGAAAACCAGATTTTCTATGGTGGTCCTACAAGAATCTCATACGTTACATTTGCAGGGATGAATCACAAAACTTAAATAAATCTCTCTATCGCTGTATATCAACATCCTATGGTTCTGTTTCTCTGGAGAACCCTGACACACAGTGATACACAAAGTGTCAATGATAAGTGAGTAGTGACGCTTGGGCAGCCTCTAGCAAGCATACATAGGAGAATCACAGGGCCCACCAGGGCAGTGTTTTGCAACATTTTTTATCTTCTGGCACACTTGAACCTGAAGTTAAACTTCTGTGGCACGCTTAAATTATGTTGATCCAAAAAAGAGTTAAAACAGAAGTGACCCACAGCAGTATTGTCACACCAGTCGGGAGCATTCCTGAGAGACACCAGAAATAGAAGAAAATAGAGATCATAGCAAGCAGAGTTTCGAGCGGCGTCTTCGGCAGAGAGATGGCCGGAGACACATATCCACATTGATTCAGTCAGTGGGGAACGGTTCGGCTGGGTTTCCAGGACTGGAAAGAACAAGACTGGAGTGTTAGTTACAGGAGGTGGGTGAAGCCGCAGAAGGATATCTCAAAGCAGGCGCAGAGTGCAGAGAGAGCTGTACTCTATGTGAAAGCTTTCCCAAGGGCACCTGCCACGGAGGAGGTGGTCTTGAGTCGGGTGAGCAAGCTGTTCTGTGGGTACCTGTCAGTCGTTTCCTCAGACTTCCCGGTGTTTGTTCAATGCGCCCGTGTACAGAGCTACCATGATAAAAGGGATGATGAAGGCTGTGCATGAGCTCAGAAAAAGGTAGCCAATCTGGGTACCTAGCCTACCCAGAGCAAAGATACTGGGCCCTCAACGAGGCACAATTCCCCCACGATAGCTGTTAGTACCTAATGGCAGTGTGATTACACTGGACTCTTCTCATCAGGGAGGGGGCAGTAATTTGTCTTTACTCCACTAAAGACACATTCTGATTTTTTTGCTTTTATTAATGAGTGAGACCACTGGACTGATAGTGAGATATTATTGCAGTGTGTATATCGAGTTGGGAAACTTGTCTGGTATCTCAATATTTTTAGAAGTAAAACTCCCATAAAAGGAAGTAGTTTTGCATTGTTTTGGTAGCGACTTCAAGCTAATAAGACAGCTATACTGAAGAAGCAGAATGATAGCATGTTTTCAGAGTATTACTAAATCCAGTAAGACCATTAGAAGTTGGCCATTAGAGACTGTAATAAACTGGTCAACTTACTGACATACAGAGGTGGTTAACAAAAGGAACCAGGCCTACGGTACTGATACAAGAAACTAAGTCCTTGCACTCTGGGAGGCTGAGACAGGTGCATAGTTTGAGCTCATGAGTTCGAGATCAGCCTGAGCAAAAGTGAGACCCTGTCTCTACTAAAAATAGAAAAACTGAGGCAAGATGATCTTTTGAGCCCAAGTTGGAGGTTGCTGTGAACTGTGACGCCATGGTGCTCTACCCAGGGAGACAGCTTGAGACTTTGTCTAGGAAAAAAAAAAAAGAAACTCAGTCCTTGCTGTCTTTTGGCAAGCTGGAAGTTCTCTCTAATTGGCAAGTTATTTTTTCAATACTCAGAGAAATATTCATGCATTGGGAATTCTGATAAGTGCAATAAGATGGCATGGCAAGGGACCAGGAAATTCTGTCACCCACCTACCTCTTCTCCCCCATGACTTCCCCATGGGAGGCAGGAGCACAGGACAATTCCACTGCTGTAGGACTTCAGCTATGGAGACTTATCAATGCAGAGAACTCTGGTAAACTTGGCTAGAGCACAGGGTTAAAACTGGAGGCCCGCCCTAAACTTGAACCTCACCTCATGGAAGCAAAGTGATCACCAAAGAGGTCAGGGCAGGCAGAGCCTCTGAGGACAGAGATGTATGGAGTGAGGGAGTGAGTGCAAGAGAGATGGTGGTATCTCCCACTTGCCAAAAGACCTAGCAGGTTTTCTCTCACAGTTGTTTGAAAATATTTAGCATGAAAACTTGAAAAACGTTTGTCAACTAAGCCAACTTTGTGAGTACCCTTTGTTATTAAGGTGAGCAATTAATTCTGTTTTACTCAAAACTTGATTCTCTATACTGGTAAAGGTGTTTCTTATTTCATTAATACAAATCGCAATTCATGCCATTCACAGCTTCTCAAAAAAAGTAAAATTAAAATAGTAATTCAGCCCTGAGTTCAGCAAATTTGACTGATAAGTTTTCAAAGCTGTTAACCACTTATTCTAAATCTGTTGAAACCACATATTAATGCACTATTTCCTTTTTAACAAAACTTACTGCTGTTTAATTCCCTTAAATAAGAAAATGGAGCAGCAGATTATTTGGAGTGGGATACTTAATGCATGTGGGTACTGAGGAAATTTCAGAAGCCCTTCTTATGGAAACTGGTTGTACCAGTTATTATCTCATCAAGCTCTGGGCTGTCCTAGAGACAGCATTATCAGTGGAGCTGTCTCATGGGCTGCCGTGCTCTACTGCTGAGTCTCTAGTTGCAGCAGATAAGATGCTACCTGAATTAGAGCCAAAATGACATTTTTTTTAAGTGATTTATTTCAGGTTAATGTGACGGTACAAACAACCAGGTCAAAATATTTGGTTTTGTTAGGTAGAGTCCCTCTTGTGGTTATGTCTCACACACAAAAAATGTGCTAAAAACACCCTACCCCATGCTCATTCAGTGAGAGCACTCTAACCCCTCCTCCTGCCTTGTTACCCCTGTCCCCAACTTGAACTGAAGTGAATTTTTCTCCTAAGTGGGTATGCATCCGATCATCTACTGGATTCATATTAATATGAATACATTGGATAATTGCCTTTCCATTCTTGTGATACTTTACTAAGAAGAATGTGTTTCAACCAGGATATGACAAAAGATATGAAGTCACCATCTTTTTTATGGCTGAATAGTATTCCATGGTGTGAATGTACCACAATTTGTTAATCCTTCCTTAGTTGACGGACATTTAGGTTGTCTCCACTTCCTGGAAATTGTAAATTGAGCTTCAATAAACAATCTAGTGCAAATGTCCTATGGAAAAGTGATTTTTTTTCTTCTGGGTAGATGTTTAGTAGTGGGATTGTGGGGTCAAACGGGAGATTTAATTTGAGATCTTTGAGGATTCTCCATATTTCTTTCCAAAGAGGCTGTATGAGTTTGCAGTCCCACCAACAGTGTAAAAGTGTTCCCCAGTCTTTACATCTGCACCAGCATTTGCAGTTTTGGGACTTTGTGACGTGGGCTAATCTTAGTGGGGTTAGGTGATATCTCAGGTGGTTTTGATTTGCATTTCTCTATGATTAGGGATGATGAGCATTTTTTCATTTGTTTGTTAGCCATTCATCTGTCTTCTTTAGAAAGATTAATTTTAGTTCTCTGTAGATCCTAGTTATCCAAGCCTGACTTGATTAATTTGAGTTATTTGTACATCTAGTTATCCAGCCTTTGTCTAATTCCTAATATGCAAATATTTTTTCCCACCATGAAGATTGTCTATTTGCTCTGGTTGTTGTTTCTTTAGCTGTGCAGAAGCTTCTCAGTTTAATTAAGTCCCATTTATTTATTTTTGTTGTTGTTCTAATTTCTACAAAAGTCTTCTTCATAAAATCTTTCCTTGGGCTAATACCTTCAAGTGTTTTCCCCATACTTTCTTCAAGGGTTTTTATGGTTTCATGCCTTAGATTTAAATCATTTATCCATCTTGAATCAATTTTTGTGAGTGATGAAAGGTGTGGGTCCAGTTTCAGTCTTTTACATGTGGATATCCAGCCTTTGTATATGCCAACAATCCCAAATTGTGGAGCTAATTGGGACACAATTTCCTCCACAGTAGCTTAAAAAAAATTACATACCTAGGAATGTACCTAACAAAAGAAGTACAAAGAATATTATGAAACTCTAAGAAAAGAAATAGTAGAAGATGTTAACAGATATTAGAACATACCATGCTCTTGGCTGGGAAGAATGAACATTGTCAATATGTCTATACTTCCCAAAGCAATCTACAGATTTGATACAATCCCCATTAAAATACCATCATCATACATTCAAGATTTAGAAAAAGTAATTCTTTGTTTTGTATGGAACCAGAAGAAACCGTGTATAGCCAAGGCAATTCTTAGTAATAAAAACAAAGCTGGGAGCATCAGCATACCAGACTTTAGGCTATATTACAAGTCTACAGTGATCAAAACAGCATGGTATTAGCACAAAAATAGAGACATAGACATTTGGAACGGAATAGAAAACACTGAGATGAAACTAGCATCTTACAGCCACTAGATCTTTGATAAACCAAAGCACACACTGGAGAAAAGAATCTCTATTCAACAAATGGTGCTGGGACAACTGAATAACCAGTCATTAAATGTAAAATGACATTTCTTAAGATGCAGTTATGACAAATGAAAACTAGTCCATTAAAAGTAAAGACTTAAAGAAACAGTTGATGTTCATGAATTGGTCATTTAGCAAATTAATCTTTCAGCCAATTGACCATATATATATATATATATATATTTTTTTTTTTTTTTTTTTTTTTTTTTTTTTTTTAATAAACATATAAAAAAACAATTCTTCATTTTGTATGAAACTGGAAAAAGCCTCATATAGCCAAGGGAATTCTTAGTAATAAAAACAAAGCTGGGGATATCTCCCTACCAGACTTCAGGCTATACTACAAGGCCCTAGTGATCAAAACAGCATGGTATTGGCACAAAAATGGAGACATCCACA
>CAUYQV010076135.1:0-34940 GCA_963574575.1 Galagoides demidoff
GCGCCTGTGGTCCCAGCTACCTGGGAGGCGGAGGCAGGAGACTCGCTTGAGCCCAGGAGTTGGAGGTTGCTATGAGCTATGATGCCATGGCACTCTACCCAGGGGGATAGCTTGAGGCTCCGTCTCAAAAAAAAAAAAAAAAAAAGTAAGCATATGCATCATAGGTATCCAAATTGAAGCAGAAGATAGTGATGCCGATCGTATTACCTCTCTGCTTACACCTTTTACGCCCTCTGTTCCATATTCTACCCTTGTTCTCCTTCAGTGGTCCACCGTTCTCGGCTCCCTGGTCCTCTCCTGGGTTTCCTGCCCGGGGCCCTTGCACGTGATGTCTCCCTGCCTGGCCTTCCTTCCTTGCCTCTTCCTCTTTTTTATTCCTACTTTAATGACTCACTTCTTGTGTTCTCTTCCTTGGAGCTTTCCCTAACTCACCCCCAAGGGCCAGCTCTGCTCTCCTTTGCCGCTGCACCATAGGGTGCACACCCTGTTTCCTGGGCTGCAAGTAGCAGAACAGAGAGATTCCTATTCCACGCCCCCCGCGCCCCCTCCCCCGCCCATGTGCCCAGCACAGAAGCTGAACATAGTAGAACATAGAAGCTGTTTTTATTTGTTTATACAGACGGTGCCAAAACTGTATGCCCATTTTTAGAAAGGAAAAAAAAACTGTTTTAAAAGTTTGATACTCAATATATACCAATAACATTTGTTATCTTGTATCTCTTGTAATTCCAAAAGTCAAACCTGACTTGAGTATTCTAATTTTGATACAATGTTTTCCTTTTTTGAAATGTGTATTTTTGGTACCCTGGGTATATAAGTCCTATTTTTTATTTGTTTATCAATAAGTTCTATGTTATTTTTAATTGATAAATAATAGTTGTATATGTTTATAGGTTACGATGTGATGCTTTGATACATATATACATTAAGAAATAATCAAAACAGGCTCATTAGTATATCTGTCACCTCAAATATGGATTATTTCTTTGTGGTGAGAATATGTAAAATCCTCTCTTTTTCCTATTTTGAGATATACATCATTATTAACTGCAGTCACCATGCTATGCAAAAGAATGCCAGATCTTATTGCTCTGCCTAACTGAAACTTTATTACCCTTGATCAGGGGTCCTCAAACTCTTTAAACAGGGGGCCCATTCACTATCTCTCAGACGGATGGAGGGCTGGACTGTGGGCCCTGGGACAAGTCAGCTGCTAAGCAGGACAGGCAGCGGCAGCAAAAACACTTGGTGAGCTGGATAAATGTCCTAGGCAGGCCACATGTGGTCCGCAGACCATAGTTTGAGGGTGCCGGCCCTTGACCAAGGTCTCCCCTCTCCCCCTCTGCCATCCCTATCCCGCAGTTTCTGATAACAACCATCCTACTCTCTGCTTCTATGAGTTTGTTTTTAGGGTGAGAAGAAATAAAGAGAAGGAAAGGAGGGAGGGAACGGAAAAGATGTTTACTTTTGCAGCCTGTCACTCTCAGGAAAGTGGTAGCAGCATGGGCTCACAGCTATGAGCCAGCTTTGGCCTCACTCATAAAATAATTTCACCTTCAATTTTAAAATAAATACACATAAACATTTTCATGAAAACATCAAATCCCAGACCAGAAAAGACCTTAGAGGTCATTAGAGCTAGTTTCTTAATTCCTGGTTTTCTTTCTTTCTCTGTAATGCGACTTTAAACGCAGGCTGACTCTCACTATACAATGGGGCCTTATCTTCATTTCTTTTGTTACCCACCTGGGCGGTGTGCTCCCTGAAGTCCTGGCCTGCCTTTCTTCCTCTGGCTTGTGTATCATACATTTGGACCTCTGCCACTTCTGTTCAGATATTATTTTGATCTCTGATCCCTTACCTGGAGAGATTTTATCTGCTTATGTTGAAGAAACACTATCGTCAATGAAAAGATACTTATTTCAAAGGCCATATATTTTAGAACGGTATTTCATGAGAAAACACACTGGATTTTTATGTGCTTGCTTTGCATATAAAGTCTGAGAGGTGAGACTTTTGTATGTGGGGGGACAGGTAAGGAAGACAATAAAAGAAAATTGTGGTTATAAAAATTACCCAAGTTAGAAGGGGATGGGTGTTGTCTGTAAGTTATGCCTTCGGGGTGTACAGTTTTAACCTGAGCAACCCAAATGTTTGTACAACTGTGAAAAATCCACATTCGTGTGTCTAAAGACTACCAAGATATTATGAGGTACAGATAAATAAGAGGTAACTTTCAGCCTCCTCATTTGCCTAACTTAAGAAATGTCTGCATCTTTCATTATGGTGACAGTCATTGAGTAAAAATTCCTCCCTCTTTCCAGAGTGAAGCTTAACAAAGAGCCCTTCCCGTCCACTGTGCCTTTAAGCCAGGCTCCAGTACAGCCCTGGAGGAGGCAGACGCTGCAGATAAGATGAATCCCGGATCCCACGGAGTGTTCTTAGCAAGAATGGGAGGAACTTACTAGTTGATACATTTTTATTCACTTCTTTTCTAATCACACATGGGTTATCATTTTAAAGAAAATGATACCACAGTGAGCTGCACTTGTTCGTGGATTTTATTTTTGGTGTTACACAGCTCTAATGTTGGGACTAAAAGTAAGCCTTTTTTTTTTTTATCTTCCAGCTTTCATTCAGAACCTTTTGGAAATGATATTTAATGAAAATAGTTAAAGAGACAAATAATAGCATTTAGAAAAATGTTCTTTTGAAAAACTGAACTGTGTGCTGCTGCTGCTTCTTTTTTTTTTTTTTAAATCAGTATGTCAAATAGCTACATTGACTAAATGCCGGCCAAACTACTGTGCTCAGTGCCAGAGATATGGTTAAGGAAATAGAAATTTTATAGCACCGGTGGGACAGGATAAACACAACTGTAGATTAACAAAACCCCAAATAAATAGGATGTCTAATTATTTTAGGATTGTGCAGACAGATAGACAAGTAATGATATTTGGTAAATGAATCCTAACCCACTTTCTGTCGACCTTTTGGGGCTCGAAACTGAGTTGCTCCTACAGGCTTCCTTTTGTACGGTCCTAGATTACAGTGCCCTGAAGAGTCTCTCCTGTATACAGGTATCAACTCAGCCCCTCAAGTCCCTGGGTCCTTGCAATTGCCCTTCCTCAGGGCTCAGAGGGTTTTGCATCTCAGATGCCACCACCTCTGGGAAGCCTTCCCTACTCCTCCACCCCGGCAAGGATAGATACCTCCTCCTCTGGGTTTCCACACCCCCTCTCTGTACAGCTCAGCTGATGCGGTGTTTTTAATCTCAACCCTGCTCCTTCTGCAATACAGCTCAGCTCTGTCAATTGCCAGGTAATTATTTTTTAACATCTATCTCCCCAAATAGACATCATGGATTGATTGATTCCACACGGAGTGACGTTAAAGGAACAAAGGCAAGTATCAGTACTTCCTGCCCTAAAGGAGTTCAAACGGAGAAGGGGAGACAGAGCAGCACCCCATCACTACAATCCTGTGTGAAAGTGATGTAAGAGCCTGATGGAACCGTTCAGAAGGGGTGCCTAGCCTGGCTCAGCAGCCGGAGGAGTGTCAGGAAAGCTTCACGGATGGTACCATGACTTGATATTTTTCCCCTTCGAAATTTAATCCCCTGTGTGGCAGGATGAAGCAGTGGGCTCTTTACGAGGTGATTGGGTCCAGAGAGCTCCGCTTCATGAGTGGATTAATGGGTTATCATGGAAGTGGGTCTGGTAAGAAGAGAAAAAGAGACGTGAGGTGGCACGCTAAGCCCCTCATCGTGTGATGCCCTGCACACCCAGGACTCTGCAGAGAGTCCCCACCAGCAAGCAGGC
Source organism: Galagoides demidoff (assembly GCA_963574575.1). NCBI lineage: Eukaryota > Metazoa > Chordata > Mammalia > Primates > Galagidae > Galagoides > Galagoides demidoff. The sequence goes on from CAUYQV010076135.1 coordinate 3,822, forward strand.
TCTCATCAGATGTGGCCCCTTGACCTTGGACTTCTCAGCCTCTATAACTTGAAGAAATACGTTCCTTTATTTAAAAAAAAAATCACATACCCAATTTGCAGGTATTCTATTATAAGCAGCAGAAAATGGACTAGGAGGGATGGGGAAACACTTGACCTGAGGCTCCAAGAATGAGTAATGGCTGGTCTGTTAGGCAAAGTTAGGCAGAGGAATGGGGGTGTGCAGGCACTGTGAGGAGAGGAGTCGGATCCTTTCGGGGAGCTGCAAACAGAGAAGCAGAGTACTTCAGGGGAGAGGAGAGACTGTCTCCCTATCCTCTGAAGGTTTAATAACTGAGTTTAGGAAATCACTGGCAGAAGGCAGACTGAGATGAGAAAAGGCGTATTTAATCATCTATGCACAGAGTCCCACAAGATATGAAACTGGAAGAGGGGACCAATCATTGATGTTGTGGAGTGTCCCCGAGCTGCAGAAAGATAGGGGCTTAGGGCTTCTGTGGGGCGCTAGTGACACAAGCTATGCGAGGGGGAGGGAGGAGATGTGTGGCAAACAAAGCTTGTCTCATTACACTGACAAAAAGTCTCTCCTGTGATAAAAATTATTTCAGAGTACCCCATCAGAAGAGTCTGTGACAGCTTGTGACAAAGTCCTTATGGGCAAGGTGTCAGCCTTCAGTCTCCCCTGCTGTAAGATCTTCCCTGGTTGATGGGCTCCTATGATAATTGCTTTCCATCATACATGTAAATTTCTTTTACAAAGTGATAGCTTTTCAGAGCCACTTCTGTGTGTGTAGTTTCTCAGAATAACCAGCTCAAACTATGCCACAAAAGTATATGCAGAGTGGCATACTCTGGTGTCCCACCATCATATTTCAAGGTGGGGTGTCCTGAGACCCCCAAGGTAAGTATAAAAGCAGCAGAAAAGGAGTTTGGGCAGGACCCGAATCCTGGTATGCCACACTGAGGAACAGCACCTTTCTATATGTTGCGGACCCTTGTTTTGAAGGGATTTAAATGGAAGAGCAGCAAAGTCTTGTGAGCACTTTGGAAAGATCATTCTAGGAATGTGATGGGTGGAGTAGAAGAAAGTGGCCACGGAGACCGAGAGTCCCTTAAGGAAAGTAGATGAAGGCTCAGACTAAAGAGGCACCAGGGAAGCTGATTCTGAAGGTGTTTATGGCGGGGCGAGAATAGACAGAGCAGGTGCATGGAACAGGAGGGAGGGTGCAGTGCCAAGAGGGCTGACTGACAAGGGTCCAGGGGACATTCAGAAGGGAAACCCTGTAGGCAGCTGGACCCTGAGACTGGGAGTGCAGGAGAGGCGTCTGGGACAGAGGCAGAGATTTGGGAGTCATCTGTGCGTGAAGGTCTCCCAGAGAAAACATGCCAGTGTGAGAGAAGAGGGCTGATGCTAGAACCCTCGGGAACTCTGCATAAGGGGTAGGTGGAAAAGAGACCCTGACAAGAGGTTAAGCAGGAGGCATCAAGGCTGAAGGGAACATCTGGGGAGATGAGTGGCCTAGAAACCAGGGAAGCAGTGTCCAGAAAAGGAGAAAGTGATCAAGAGTGTTGAAAGCTGCAGCAGGAATCAGAATAAGTTAGATGTGAGGGGTTCCCAGGACATATGGCAACCAGGTGCTCAAAAGTGATCTTTGCCAAAGCAGCTCCATGCAGTAGTAGGGCTAGAAGTCACACTGCAGGTGGTAAGGAAATGAAAGGGGCCAGGGGACTATGAGAACACAGGACTAGCACGTGTATGCTACTCTCTCCAGATGCATGACTGTATAGGGAAAATGGATGGAGGAATATACTGTGGAGAGGAATATAGTATAGAGAGCCTAGCACAGTGCCTGGCCCCTAACAGGCACTCAAGGATGTATTTATCAAAGATAAGTTGAAATAACGAATTGTTGAATAACCAAATAATGAGTCAGAGAAGATTTCTTGTGTTCTGAATTATTTAATCACTTATTTACTTACATCACCAGGGTTGATGTAGAGGATTAACCAGGGAAGCAGGCAGCCTGGAAGAATGTGTGAATGCTCCTGTTGGGAGCAATGGGGTGATGCTCCTGTTGGGAGCAAAGCAGGATGATAACCGGACACAGGCAACTGGGATGTATGCCCGAGAGAAGGCAGCTTGCAAGGGCAGCAGGGCTCTCAGTGCTGAGAAAGCGGACGTAAGGACGTAAGGATGCTGTTGACAGCGTCCTCAGGCAATACAATACTCTGGATAGCAAACGGTCATGAGAAATCCCATTGTAATCTAACGTTGATTATTCAGATTAAGTATAAAATCCATCTCAGAGCCCTTTCGAAATTGTCAATGACCTATTGACTAAAACAATGCAAAGTCAATTCTTTGAAGGCACAAACATCTTTTTTTTCCTGTCATAAACTACCCAAGATATGATAAAAGTAAAGTAACATGTAGAGTCGTATAAATTTAAAAAGCTTGTTAGGTGAAATCTAAGCAGGGGTGTTCAACCTTTGGAAGAATAAGAGTTTTATTGGGTTACAAAATAAATACACAAATACTAAAGAAAGCCGATGGTCCATAAAGAAAGTAAGTGGTCTGTGGATACTTGTTGAGATACCCAACACTGCAGATAAGCAAAATAGTTCTCAAATAATCTGCATGCACCCCACAGGCCACAGGCCACCCCTGATTAGAGCAAGACCAGACAGCCCTGGCTGACTTTATGAAAAGAGACCAGTATTTAGAAAGTTTTCTCAACAAAGCTAAAATAATCACTTCCTCCCCCGGATAGTTACTGTGAGAATTACAGTAGGAAAGCCCTTTTCAACGATCAAGAGTGAGCTGATGTTATTATTATGACCTACTGTGTTTATTATGACCTAGTTGCTACTAAGGCCTTCGTGGGTATCTCTGATTTATTATTAAAGGATATACTACCTGCAGTGTGCCTGAAATAGCACCTAGAATATGGACGTGGGGGTTGATAAGTGATCAAAGCTAATCCTGTCTCCCTATCTTATTTTCCTGCCAGCCGTCTATGGTCTGCAGGTGAACCCAGGGACAACACTTTTCCTTTGCCGTGAGCTTTTAGAATGGGGGCTCCTGACCTTGATTTACAGCTTTTCATTTCTGAGAAAGTCACACTTGGGGGTCTGATTTTGAAAGTGATAGAGCTCAGGTTGTGAAATCACCAGCGAAATCTCTGCTGCCCATTTTGCAAAATCCCACAAGATTTTGTGGCATTAATTAAGATGGTTTTGATCGATGCAGCTGTCTTTCATTTAGAAAGCACAGACTCAGACATCAAATCTGTGATGTTTATTCGGCTCTCGGAAGACTGGGCTTTTCAACATGACCTTTGAGTATTTGCCCATGAAGGAGTTTGGAAAATGCCACCCCTAAATGTGTCTCTTTGGTAGCCTGGTTCCTTCATACTGAGGGCATTCGGGGACCAGCAATGCAGGGGAAGGGCTTGTTCTGAATTTCCTTTATCTGGCTAGGGACAGATCCTCCAAAAGGATATTATGGAGCACAATTTCCTCCCCAGAAATCTTCCTTGGCAGCAGGCCCAGAGAGAACATCACCTATTCTTCCGAGGGCCGCATGGAGACACATTTTATTACCTGAAAGATATACTATCTGCTCATGAAGACAACCTTTATTCATCACTTTCCTCACTCCTATGACTTGTGTCCCCTGTCCCCACCTCCACCCCAAGCTCAAAGCCCGTTCTTTTCTATAGCGCAAGATGCTATACCAGTTTCAACCATCTGACCTTTCCAGGCTCACATTTGGTGGGATCCCCTGCGTGAAAATTGGCAATTAAAATGTTTTTTTCCCCCATAATCTTCCTAATGGCAATTTGATTCCTAGTTTAGCCAAAGATCTTAAAAGGGTAGAGGGAAGTCATTTGCCCCTCCCCCGCACCTGGCAGACAGAAACGCAAACGTGGGAGGTGGAGATGGACTTTGGGGCAAGGGTATGGGCTGGGAGTTGGTGGGGAAAGTCATGAGGCTTGACTTCACAGGTGACGCCAGGGTCTGCCACAGACCCACCGGCAAGTGCAAAGTGTCCCGTGTGTAAACGGTATGATCCATCATTCCTGCTCCGTCGCCGGGCAGCTCCTGTAAGTGTCCAAGGCACCCCTGTCCCCAGTGGAAATGACCCTAATAACCTGATCTTGCATCTCCGCTCCGGAAGCCCAAACTCCGCTTTTCTGAGGCCGGCTTCTGGGTGGACAGAGCGTCGCGGAGACCCCTCCTGCCACCCTGCCAGGGGGCAGTGCCTGGGGCTCCGGGAAGGAGCAGCGGGGCCGACTGGGGGGCACCGAGATCGGCCCAGCTCCTAGGGAGCGAGAGCCGGCTGGCTGTAGGCGGCTCCTTCCTGTGCAAACTTTTCTGTCCTCTTCCTCCTCCCGCCCTCCCCAGCGGCTCCTCTGCGCCCGGCGTCCACCTCCCCGCCCTTCTCGCCGCCTCGGGGTCGCCGCGCGCGGGGCAGCACCGGGCAGCGCAGCCCTCGGCGCCGGCCCCACCCGGTGCCCCGGGAGCCAATGGCCGAGGCGGGCAGGCGCCCGGCGGGGCCCCTGGGTGAGCCGGCCGGGCAGGAGGCGGCGGCCCTAGTCCCCGAGCACGAGCCGCCCGCCCCGCAGCCGGCGCCTGCCTGGCGCAGGCTGCCCGGGGACCCGAGCCACCGCGGCCGCTCCCAGAGCGACCTCTCGTCGTGCTCGAGCAGGGGTCGCCCGCTCCGGGTGCACATCTCCGGCTCAGGTAAGGGCGGCTCGGGCAGCGGGCCCGGGAAGGGCCGGCCGCGGCAGGTGGCCGCTTGGGTGACTCGGCCGGCCGGGTCGCGCGCGGGGACCGACCGGCCTGGCAGGCTGGAGGCGGAGGGCTGGGGAGAGGGAGCTGGCAAAGCCTGAACTCCCGGCTGACGCGGTTCGGTGACCTGAGGCTCGGTGACCCAAGCTGAAGATGCTAAAACCAGACCACGAGTCAGTGCGATTGGGGGCGCGCGGTATGCCAGGGCTAGTGTGCGGTCTGCTGTTTGGGGAGCGCTCCTGCTCGGCTGTACCGCGCCGGGCAGAGCCGGCAGCTTTGGTTCTAAGGCTCGGCTGTGCGAAAGAGGAACCTTTTCGGTCTTCGGCGTGACTTTGGTCCCTTGGAAGGGTGCGGTCCCCTCACTTCGATGACTGGGGACCAGTGCCCTCTCACTAATTGCTCCCCGTGCTTCTGAAATAAAGGATTGGGGAGGAGGCATTGCTGGTAAAAAGGATCAGGGATATGAGTTTTTCCTGCCTGTAAACCTCTGCAGGTGGTGGGGAGAGTTTGGCTGCCTGTTCGAGCATCTCATCTTTCATTTATTTGAAAAGGCTTAAGCCAGCACCGGTGAGCGAGCACCATCCCGCTGGGTCCTCCAGAAGCTGCTCTGTGCACCGCGGCGGGGAAAACCAGGAACTCAGCTGAGGGCAGAGGCAGCCTTCTCTGTGCTATGTAGTGCTGGGCGAATCACCTTAACCTTGTCTCATAACGGCGGTACTGAAAGTGGTAATGACAGTATGAAAGTACAAAGTGGAGAGGTTATGTGGATTAAACAAGCATGTTTAAATGCTTTTGAACAAAGCATTTCCCTAAGAGCTATAGAATTGTTTTTAAAAAGTTCACCAGATATGTTGCGTTTCCATGGATTGTTTTCTAATTTGCAGTCTATGGAGGATACCTGAGCGCTGGGAAAGTAGAAACTAACATAAAAAATACCCATAGCAGGCTGGGCTTGGTGGCTCACGCCCATAATCCTAGCCCTCCGGGAGGCGGAGGCAGGTGGATTGCATGAGCTCAGGAGTTCAAGACTAGCCTGAGCAAAGTGAGACGCGGTCTCTACCAAAAATAGAAGAAAAAAAAAATAGATGGGGTCATGACCAGCGCCTGTAGTCCCAGCTGTTCAGGAGGCTGAGGCAAGAGGATCTTGAGACCAGGAGTTTGAGGTTGCTGAAAGCTAGGCTGGGGCCAACGCACTCTAGCCTCGGCAAGAAAGTGATACTCAGTATCAAAGAAGAAAAAAAATTACTACCTGTAGCAGCCCTTGCCCAGAAGGCCCATGCCATATCTTGCTTGTGAAAACTCCCCGCTACCCAGGTTTTCAGGCTCTGTGCTCTGGGTTCAGGCCTGTGGGCTTTAAAGTCAACCTCACGTCTATCTACCTGAAGTTGTTTCTGGGTCAGAAAAGGCACGTTTTGATGTCTTCTACTCTACATCAGCTAACTCCCTCTGTTTTCCACCAAAGCCTTCCATTTTCTTATTCTTATCGTGTTGTTTTTGCCGCCCACTGTGTGTACTTGAGAAATTTCAAAGGCATTACTGATCTCACTTTGCAGATCACATCAGATAAAACGGGTCAGAATTGTTCAATACAGGGAGGGGGACGTTGATCACTGGATCTGTGTAAAGATTCTTCCTCTGCACTGGTATTGGGAGAGCACTGAGTCAAAGTGTATTTTTACCTCCTGCTTTTGGTGTCTTGGCCAAACTGAATTTGCACCTTGGATAATCTTGACTGATTCTTATAAAGATTAACTGTTCAGATGACTCTAAGGAAACAACTGATAATTAGTCCAGTTGGTAGCTATAGATAATTACATATAGCTTGCATTATCATTTGTTATTTTCACAGATGGCAGTCATGGCCCATTTTCAGAAAAGAACAGTAAAGACCTGTTTAAATGTGAGTGTGCTGAGTGTATATCATGTGAACCATCGCTTCGATTCATAAAATTATTTTACTTCCAGGGCCCCTTTGTCCTTTTTATGCATTCTTAATGGATGTTAGGAAGTGATGCCTTTCAACTCAGTTGTCCCCTGTACCCTAGGGTGCTGACATACTTGTAGGAGAGTGAACTTCTTTCATGAGACTGTTGTCGTTTTCAGAGCTGAACCATGGATGCCTTTTCAAGCAGATTGAATGTGACCAGGTGCTCCATGTTTTTCTTAGAGTCAGAGTGAAAGAGATTGAACAGGTCCCTTGCTCACACACACACAGGATTTCCCCAGAAAGCAGCAGCCATGCAGGATCCACCAGAGAATCAGCAAGATCACCAAGTTGGGATATCTGAATCCTCTGAGAAGCACAATAAGAAGGTTATGTGCTTTGTGAAAACATTCCTAGTCCTGGTGCTAGAACAAGCTAGTTGTCACACCCTCCCCAGGAACTTTAGGCACACAGAGCCAGGAGCCAGAGCTACATCATAAGTGGCTTTGCCGAACCAGCCCCTGGACCAGAAAGGGGCACCAGCCTCATCTCAGAATCCTGGGTCCTACCCCAGACCTACTTAATCTAAATCTGCATTTTGATAAGATCCACAGGTTGTTCTTATAGTTTGAGAAGTGTTTGTCTCTGACACAGGTTTTCAAACTTCGCTACATTGAAACCGGGTGCAGGGGCTCATGCCTCTAATCCTAACATGCTGGGAATCGTGGTAAGAGGATGACTTGAGCTCAGGAGTTACAGGAATCACTTGGGCAATTAAAAAACAAAGAACCAAAACCACTTGTGGCTGGGTCTCACCCCTGGGGATTCTGATTTAATTGGCATCTGTTGCAGCCTGGGCATTAGGTGCTAATGTGCAAGCACAGTTTGAGAGCCACTGTCCTGTGACATATAGGTCAGCCTGGCTTGCCTGCATATTTAGTGTCATACTGTGACCAGGGATGGTCTGGACAAGTGAAAGGTGGAAGAATTTACTTTAGTACCTTCTCACAACCTTGTTGGTACACACACTCTTCTGCTACTGCAACCTCCAACACCCTCCAGCTCCTTGATTCCAGATAGTTCTGGAATCGTTCTTCCTAAGGGCTAATTTTTAATAGTGAGTTAACTCCCTGGTGTGAGTTCTTGGGAGAGTGTTGAGGTGGAAGGGAAATCACCTTTTGCAGTGAGGGGCGGGCCAGCAGGAAGAAGAGGAAGAGGAAGAAGAGTGCTCTGCATGGGCCGTAAGGGAACAGCCTGGTTCCAAAGCAAAGGACCAGCCCCTGCCACCCGAAACGGATACCTCCGGCTCCACCTCTGTCCTTTCCACAAAAGAATTGTAAAACTTGAAACTTAGCCTCTAACATTTTATCTACTGCTGCAATCTGAGTCAGTTCAATATAAATCATGTTTCTAAAAGACCTGCTCTGTGCTAGCAATGCGTTGATGCTAGGGGGATATCCCAAGAGACTCACTTCCTCTGAGGAGGCTAGATTATTACTACATTTTTGTCAAGAAAAGCATCTCAGACTTCAGGGGCTTTTATTTAACTTGTGGTTTGAGGAGCTATTTTTTCACATAAAAAATGTATGTGCTTTATCAGCAAAAACTATAGTTTTATATTTTTTATAAAAACATATGTGTGTGTGTGTGTATATATATATATTAGAGAAAGGGTCTCCCCCTGTCACCCAAGATGGAGCACAGGGGCTGTTCACAGTCACTATTATAGCTCACTCACTCTAACCTTGAACTTCTGGGCTCAAGCACTCCTCCTACTTCAGCAATCTGAGTAGCTGGGACTATAGGCGTATACCACCACATCTGGCTATATTTTGAAATCCACACCAAAAATGTGAAGAAAATGAAATAGTTTTCAACTAAGTAATTTTTACTAGTCTGGGCAACATAGCAAGACACCTTCTCTATAAAATATTTTAAAAATTATCTGGGTGTGGGGGTGGCCTTCTATAGTCATAGCTACTTAAAAGGGTAAAACAAGAGGATCATTTGAGGCCAGGAATTTGAGATTGCTGTGGGTGATGATGATGGCACTGTGCTCTAGCCCAGGCAGTAAGTAAAGTGAAACTCTGTCAAAGAAAGAAAGAGAGAGAGAGAAATAAATTTTTAAAAGTAAAATTGAAATAGCAGAATTAGTGAATAAGCCCTTTTATTGAGTTTATAAAAACTAAGATTGTTTTTGCTTTATAAAAACCCAGATTGCTTTTGCCTTATGTATTTTGAGTTCTAAAATTCAACAGAAGTCGTGAAATCTAGCATTTCTTCACAAACAGAGCAATGTTTTACTTCATTTTTAAAAGTAAAGTCTTGAAACAAGGTTTTCATCTTATACACAGTGTGTCCCAAAAGTCAACCCTAAGTCACCATATATTGGAAAAATGGGATATTGTAGCCAAATGTACACATTTTTGTATTGCAAATTGTACAACAAATTTTGGCTACAATTCCCCATTTTCCCTACATATGGTGACATTATGGGCAACTTGGGACACCTGTAGTCAGCTGTTCTCTTAAGTTTTAGAAAACACTTGTTCTGTATTAAGAGCTCTGATATCTTTTGTTGTTTCTGATGTGCTCTTCTGAGTAAAGAGCCTTAAGACAGCATAGAGCAGGTGTCCTCAAACTATGGCCTGTGGGCCACATGTGGCCTGCCAAGGACATTTATCCGGCCCGCTGGGTGTTTTTGCCACCGCTGCCTGTCTTGCTTAGCAGCCAACTTGTCCCGGGGCCCACAGTCTGGCCCTCCAATGGTCTGAGGGACAGTGAACTGGTCTCCTGTTTAAAAAGTTTGAGGACCCCTGGCCTAGGGCATAGTCCACGCAAGAATTTGCCAAGTGCTGACTGTAGGCCTCTTGGGTGCCCAGCGCTGTTTGGCCCCTGTGGGTGGTAGGGGGACCAAGAAGTGTTTGCTGTATTCACAGGCCTCTTAGTCTTGCCTGTTGCCCTTTGGGTTTCACAGAACAGAGAATCACTTGGGCCACCTCCAGAATGGGTGGTGTGGACGATTTCATCCATATGGTGTGCAAATATAATCTCATCTCTTTTATGACCCAGTTCATCTTTCCAGCATCCCTGTGCCCTGGTACATGTAAATATAAAGGCAACAGCAAATCTAGGATCTTTTGCTCAAGTCTTTAGTCCCTGATGTGCTTAGCACTGAGCAGAGTGAGAAATCTAACAAAGCTGGCTGTTCTGTCAGTCCATACTCACTGCTGCCTGGCCACGGCCACAGGTGCTGCTGTCTGAGACCAGTCATGTAGTTGAGGGTGACCTGTCCCTTGGGGGAAGCCCTTGCTGTGTTTTCAGCGTGCCTCTCAGTGACCTCTGAGGTTGTGTCTCTCCCAAGAGGCATCTGAGCCCCAGCCGCCAGCCGGGCTGGAGGTGCCCTAGGCCAGGAACAATGAACACCTGCTCACTTCACATTCGCACAACTAGAGTGGGGTTTTTTGCCAAACAAAGACCATCTGGCTCTAAGTTTGCTTTCTGTCTCTTGCTGCTGGTCACAGAACAGCAAGGCCGCTCTGTTGAGGCCAGCTTGGGCAGTGCAGAAGGGTGCTGGGGTGGGGAGTCCCACCCAGCCTGTGCTCTGCCGTGGTCAAGCTGTGCACCTGGTATGGACAGTGCCCCTTCCCATCCCCCAAGGAGGGCAGATTTTTCTTTGCACCAAGGGCACCTTGGACCCTGGTCGTTGGTCAGGCTTCCTTCCAGAAGCAGCACCTTTTACACGTATCTGATTCTCACAAAAGCACCGTAGCTGATGGTGGTCCTTTTCTGTTCTGGGAGGTTGGCATGTTTTAAAAATCAGCTTCACCTGTTACGTCAGGGCTCCATGTTAGGTCTGGTCACTCCTGACCTGAAACCAGAAAGTTGTCAGAAACCGAGGCAACCAGCTCCTCCTCCTCTCTCTAGCACTGTCTCAAGGCTAACATGCTGCCAGCTCACTTGAGGCTCTTTGTGCCTCTCCATTGACCAGCCTTGTTGGTCTGATCTGAACAGAGTCGCTCTGGCTCACAGGTGCCTGCCCCGCCACCTGCTCACGGATGACAAACCACAGCTTCTCCCTCTCAGCAGCAGCCTGCGTTGCTTTCCTTTAGATCTTGTTCGTGTGTCTTCATATTTCTTATCAGAGTCCCTAGAAAGGAGCTACTGTGTGAAGCCACCTTTTTACCAGAGGTCAAGGTCACAGGTCACAGAGATGCCTATGGATTGACAGCCTTTGGTCAGATACCCACCCAAGTCCAAGTCAGTTGTGGAGGGTGAGGTCATGCAGTGGCACTGTAGCCACGTAGAAAGGACCACACCTGGTCAGTTTCCATTCATTGTACTAGTCTTCATCCAGGGCTGCAGTTTGTCGGACACAGTTCTAGGCACCGGCATGCAAAGGTGAGCAGATACGGCTCTGAGACGCGAGGGTAAGGCAAAAAGCAGAGGGACTGTACAGAGAGGACATGGCAGGCCAGTCACAGCAGCATCTCTGGTGATGTAAGGCCCCGGCCATGCATTATGCTCAGCAAATGACATGATGATGATAGTGATTACTGTTCTTATTTCAGCGGATGCGTGAACAGCTAATTTACTTAAGCTCCTTAAGCTCCAGTTTGCATCAGCACGTCTGTGGTAGCTCTGAGACTGGTGTTAAAGCTGTGGATTTATTCTGGGCCCTAGCTACTGCTGAGAGTACTCTAGGCAAAGAAACCTGTCTTGATTTTTCATTTATTCATTCAATTAACTAACAGCTAGTGGGCTAAACACAGGCTGCAAAGACATCCCTCAGGATCTCAATTCTAATGGGGAAAGACAGTCCAATAAGCCAAAAACTACAGTGCAATAAAGTTTGAGTTGTGATCAGGGCCCTGTTCTGGGAGAACCTTGGAAGCTCAGCTATAAGCAACAGCTTGGAGCAGGTAGTCAGGAAGGGCCTCCTGGAAGAGGGGAAGTGTGTGCTGTCTCCATGAAAGGGGAGGACAGGAAGGTGGAGTTGAGTGGGGTACAGGAAGAATATTTGGGGATAGGAGACAGTGCAAAAGCACCAGTGCCTGAAAAAACCTGGCACAATCAGAAAACTCTGAACAGTTCTACAGGGAGAGAGGAGTTAGAGGGAGCAGAGACCGGGGCCCAGGATGAGAGGTTGCTGGGTCAGCCTTTTTCTTGGGAGATAGATGTCTTTAGGTGACATTTCTAAGAGATTTCCAAATTTGGTGGGACGTATTCTGACTGTATACTGAATTGGACATTGAAAGAGAAAATGGTAGAAAGAACACAGACAACTGAGACTGAGACTTTGGGGCTCAAAAAGTGACACCCCAACTGTGATGCTTTGGTGTGCTGAGCACTTAGAATTGGAGGATCTTGGAAGGGCCTCAGAAGCAAAGCTCTTCCTGACCTTCTCCTGCCCTGTCTTCAGTTCCCCTTTCTCCCCTGAAACAAGCTGGAGAAACTAGAATTCTTCTTCCCCAAGGTGGGTGACAAGCACCAGAACTACTATGACTGTCATCTTCCGTTGCTGTGCTGGATAGAAGCTGGCCATAGGAAGTTCTCTGACATACCTTGTCTGATAGTAGGTCACACAATGTCATTCTGGACAGGACCTTGCCCTACACTCGGGAAGAAAGTGCACACATAGCCAAGCAGGGCACTCGGGGACAGGTCTCACTGACTTTCTCCTCTCAGGCTGTGGCCATTCAGTCACTCCCATTTGCACATAGCTATTGATTCCTCTTTGAAGCTAAGCATAAAGTGAGTTGTCCCTGGGTCTTTGGGTCTTGCTTTCTGAAAGCTCCTGGGTCATGTAAATGTAAAAACCTTTTCTCTTGTTAACCTGTCTTGTGTTATAGGAGTGTTAGTCCTGACCTTCATGATTCCTTTCCTCAAAAGCATCACACCTTTCCACCCCATACAAAGAATCTGGTTATTGTCTTTTTTTTTTTTTACTCATTTTTAAAAAATTTCCTATTAATATGAGGGTACATATGAGTAGGTTACATTGTGTGTGTTTGTCAGCGAAGTCTGAGTTTCAGTTGAGTCCTTCACCCAGGAGGTGTGGCATATACCCCTACATTGTGCCCTTAGGTGGGAACTCACTGAGCCCCTTTCCTCCTTCCTCCCCCCCTTCTTGAATTTAGTTGTGTTGAGTTCTCACTGTGTTGCCCAGGATAGAATGCAGTGGCATCATCACGGCTCACAGCAATCTCAAACTCCAGGACTGAAGCAGATCTTCCTGCCTCAGCCTCCCAAGTAACTGGGACTACAGGTACACACCACCATGCCCAGCTAATTTTTTATATTTTTGTGTTGAGATCCTCAAGTGATCCCTCCACTTTGGCCACTCAAAGTGCTAGGATTACAGGCGTGAGCTACCACCCCCTGCCAGAATGTGGTTATTATCTGTGTGATCTTGGTCAAGTTGATTTACCCCTATGTACTTAGTTTTCTTATCTTACCTAGAAAACATTAGTAAAAGTAACACATAGCTCCTAGGATTCTTATAAGACTGAAATGTATGAAAAAGTGTCATGTAAATGGTGGCACCTTTTGCATTTTCTATCCTAGGGCTCCCTAAAGTACATTAAAATTATGCATGGATTTGTCTCCTTCACCATACTACAAAATTACTGGAGACAGAAAGCATGCTTTATTTACTTTTGCACCTTCACTACCTACTCTAAAGCCTGGTGCATAATAGGTGCTCATTAAATATTTGTAACATTCGTGTATGAATTACCTAAAACCCAGTTTCTTTGATATCAACTATACTATCTATAAATGGATAACTAGCCTAAGAGGACAAAGATATCATTTATGTAACTAGGAAATTGGATAAAAACTGACATTTCCCAGTGTTTTAAAATTTAAAACAACCAGAGATTTTTTTTGGTTTTGTGTTTTATAAAGGCACCCATGAGATCATTAGCTCCCTTTCTTGGGAGTTAATCGTGTAAACCTCCCTTGGCAACATCTGTAGAGGAAGGTTTGTGAAAGGGAGGTCAGGGTGTTAGTCCAGCCTGAGGCTAGTGGTGATGGACTCACACAGCAGGGATTCGGGGGCTTTCTTGAAGTGCCAGTTCTGGTACTGGATGCAAGAGGGTCGGGGAGGAAGTGAACTTCTGCTAATCCAGCCCTGCATGACTTACCCATACCTCACATCTTTCTAGCCACGCGGTGATTTGACAATATACAAATACACTCCATTCTAGAGATAAGAAGCCTGGCTTCAGAAAGGCCAAGTTACCCATCCAAAGCCCACAGGTACAGAGAAGGACTAGAACCAAGACGGAGATCTTCCTGCCTTCAAAATTCACCCTTTTTCTTACCCTACACTAACTTAGTGCATATCTATTGCCCCTCGTAGAAAACAATTCGTATGCCAGCAAGTAGTTTAAAGCACTCAGTCTTGGAGTCATGTGTATAATTCATGCCCAAGAACCATGTGTTGTCTCAGAGCACAAGTTTAGTTTCAGTTAAACTCAGGAAAAAAACATCGAAGCAGCTTTAGTGTTTTTAAAATACCATGCTGAGTGACTCATTATCTTTGATCACACTAGCTGAAATTTGCACAAAGAAGTAGGTTGCACCAGCTTGCCTTAGAAGGATTACTGAGATCTAACTCACTTTGTGACCTATTGGCTAAAATTTGACATTTATATACCTTACTTTGCAGTTTTTGGGTGCCTCTGTGAAGTCTTGAAAAAAGAGTAGCTATGGCTTATGCCTCATAACAGGAAAACTTATGACTTAAAAAAGAAAAAAAAAGCACATATCCTCTCTCAAGAACTCTGGACTGTGGCTAGGGCAAGAATGTTAGAGGTGCAGTGCTTGATTGGGGGTACACAGCTCACATACTTTAAATGGATGATATACAATTTATGAACAGGACTCAGGTCATCGTTGTTGGTTGTAATCTTCTTTTGTGTTCACGTGTACTTTAACCCACCTGAAGGTTTGGCCTATCTTCCTTAGAGGTAAAATTTCTATTCGATAATCATTGAGTAGCTTCAGCATCAATGACAAGCATTATTAGGACTGGGCATGGTGGGTCATGCCCATCATCCTAGCACTTTGGAAGGCTAAGGCAGGAGAATAATTTGAAACTAGAGTTCAAGACTAGCTGGACAATAGTGAGACCTCATCTCTACAAAGAAAAAAAGAAAAAGTTAGCCTGGTATGGTGGTGCTTGCCCGGAGTCCTTGCTACTCAGGATAGGAGGCTGAGGCAGGAGGATCAGTTTGAGGCAAGGAGTTTGGGGTTGCAGTGAGCTATGCTGATACCACTGCCCTCTAGCCAGGGCAGAGAGAGACCCTGTCTCAAAACAAAACCAATACCCATATATTAAACCCTTCTGCTCCAGTCATTCCAGGACTCATCTATCTGCCTATCTATCAGTGTTCTGTGTATCTCAGTTTGGAATGCTGTAACAAACTATCGTAGACTGCATAGCTTATAAACAACAGAAAGTTATTTCTCTCACAGATCTAGAGGCTGAAAAGTCCAAGATCAAGACACTGACAGATTCTGTGGTTAGTGAAGGCTGGCTTCCTGGTCCATTGATGGCCATCTTCTTGCTGTGTCCTCACATGGTGGAGGGAGGACGTGAGCTCTCGGGGGACACTTATGAGGAAATCGATCCTGTTGATAAAAATTTCACTCAAGATCCTACTTCTCTCCCAAAGATTTTACCTCCTAGTACCAATATTAGAGAGGTCAAGTTCCAACATTTGAATTGTGAAGGGATATAGCATGTAGTTCATAACATTATCTATCTAATCATTCCTTTCACCCATCCATCCATCCATCTGCCCATCAAGTCATCTAACCATCAAATCCATTCATCCATCCACCCAATCCATCCGTCCCTCTTTCCCTCCCTCCCTCCTAGACTTCTTGGTGCTATGAGCACATGTCCATCCTCAGAATACCCAAATTTAAATGTCCTCAGTTCAAGCTAGCAGAGAGGTTCATTAGTGCTATTGGGTCCCAGTTACAGGCACCAAGGACGGGCCAGGTAGTGAGCTGCATCCGACGTGTGGAC
This sequence comes from Galagoides demidoff, assembly GCA_963574575.1. NCBI lineage: Eukaryota > Metazoa > Chordata > Mammalia > Primates > Galagidae > Galagoides > Galagoides demidoff. The sequence continues at coordinate 19,582 of CAUYQV010076135.1, forward strand.
AGGCAAGGCTGCTGGGTGGCACTCTGGAAGGTAGGTAGGGAGAGGATAGTGCTCAGATAAGAGGTGGGGGACCAGGAAAACACACCAAAAGCATCCAACACCTCATTGTACCTGCCCTGGGGAGGTAGGCAGTTCTTGGGCTCCCAGAAAGCATAAGCGTCACTAAGAAAAGTCAAATGTCCATTAACATTAGAAAGAGGAAAAAGAGTGGAGTTAGAAAAACTATGTGGAATAAGAAGATATTTGTTTATAACAAAGTGAGGTGTTTTGGAGTTTCGGAGTAGCTTGCAAGGAGGAGTTTGCTAGGGAACACTAAGTAGGAAAAGTGAGGATGGTGGTAGTCTCTGGCCAGGATGCAGGGTCGGAGGACATGTTGGCTTGAGCAGTGTGAAGAATATGGTGAAGGAGGCTGGGCCATGAGGATGTCCTCCTGCCAGGATGCCTCAACAGTGACCCACATCAGTTCCATGAAGACATCAATTCCATTCCACAGGGTAGCCTCTGTGGTCATTTCACCAGATCCCCCATTCCTATAGGAAAATAAATACTGGGCTCACTAGGCACATCAGGCCTGTGTCTCTTTCCAAATGGAACAAGAGAGGCTGATTCAAACCCTTGTTCTTTGGGGATTATGTTCCTGATGGCACCCTGGCTTCTAGGGCCTGCTTGGGGCGGGGAGTGCCATTCCTCTGGCCTAATCTGATCAAACATTTCTCAGTAAGAGTTTAGAGTTGGCATTTGATCACGTGTGATTATCCAGATGAAGATTTGTAGTTCTTTACCAGGATGATTGCCCTTTAGGCCGCTGACAAAGTCCCAGAGAGCTGGGATCTAAAAACCGTCTGTGGCCTCAGGCAATGGCAAGATGAGGACCTTTACCCAAAGCCAGGAACATGTCAGAGGGACTCAGAGGCTGCCAAGTAGCTGCAGAAGCAGAAGGAGGTGTTCAGAAATTTCTGGCCCTGAAAAACCCGCCTTGTACATCGAAACCTGCATGCAAACGTCCCTGTCACCTCCCTTCCTGCTGCCTGGCTGCCACTCCTCCCTTCTTTGGCACACACCTGCTCTGACAGTTGCTCTTTGAGCCTTCCTCTAAGGCGTCCCCTTCATGTCCATTTTGGCAGGCTCTCACCTGTGTCAAAGTGTTGCCTAGGAGTGGAGCTGGGGGTGTCTCAGTATGATTCAGCTTGTCCCTGTGTCTCACCAAGGAAGCCCATAATCCCAGGCTGTGGTTTTCACCTTGCCGTGCTGTTAGTAGACGATAGGCATCAAAGCCACGCCACACAGGATGAAAAATTAGCCTTGGTTAGCCACACCAGGAAGCGCCAAGTCTACCATTTTCTGCTAGATGGGGATTGGGGTCGTCTTTCAGTATATCAGTGGATGACTCAAATCAACTGTAATGGCCTGTTAACCAGAGTCCTCACTCTGAGATCACATATTATTTAGGTGACAGAGTCATATTATCTAATGTAGCATTTCTTATATGCTGTTATGCTTGTGAATTACCTTGGGGTCTTGTTGAAGTACAGTGGGTTTACACTCTAGGGTAGTTTTTAATGGGCTTGTCAACCATATAAGGGCTGACTCCTTATAGCACTAATGTACCTCCAAATTCCATCCATGGAAAATTCCATGCTGCCTATAAGTGTACTCTTGCTTTCCTGTTTGGCAAACTTTACTATATATTATTTATAGTAGAGAGAGCAAGCCTTTAGAACTTACACCTACACAGAATATTTTGCTTCCAGAGTGTCCATATGATTTTATTCCATGAGTTTCTTTGAAAACCTTCCAGTGTCAAGTGTCCAGAGCAGGCGTCCTCAAACTACTGCCTGTGGGCCACATGTGGCCTGCCGAGGACATTTATCCAGTCCGCTGGGTGTTTTTGCCACTGCTGCCTATCCTGCTTAGCCGTTGCCTGTCCTTTTAAACTATAGTCCAGCTCTCCAATGGTCTGAGGGACAGTGAACTGGCCCCTGTTTAAAAAGTTTGAGGACCCCTGGTCTAGAGCATAGTAGGGTTAAGAGGGGAGAGTGAGTTTTTTAGACTAAGATTAAAACTCTTTATTCACTGAAAACTCAAAACTCAAACCCATTCTTGAAGACAACATTACCCAAAATGTGAAAAGACAAGAGTATAAGATGACTCTGTAGCACAGCAGTCCCCCCTTATCTGTGGGGGATGTGTTCTAACCCCCCAGTGGATGCCTGAAACCACAGTTACTACCAAACTCTAGATATACAGTATGTTTTTCCTATGGGTATGTACCCATGTTAGAGTTTAATTTATAAACTGGGCCCATGAAGACAACAAAAACTAATAATACAAAAAACCAAGTTTAACAACATACTGTCAAGGTTACCTGAATGTGTTCTTTCTCCCTCTCGGAATATCTTTCTGTCCTGTACCCCACTACTTTTGGACCTAGGTGGACCATGGGCAATTGAAATTGCAGAAACTGAAACTGCAAATAAGGGGGGGATGACTGTATGCTTCCAAAAAGGTTTACGATTGTGAGACGTTTTTAATTTCTTAGTGTCTGTGGTGCCTTTGGCAGACTAGCAGAGGAAGGGAGACCTCTGGAGCCACTTCCTTGACGTGAAGCATCCTCCTAGGGGGATTTAAGATGCTAAAGTTCACCTGAGTATCAGAGTGTTGGTAGCGCCGGTGATAATTACGAAGATGATGGAAAACAGCAAGGTTTGTGGATGCAACAAGACGATAGGTCAGTCTTTTTAACTGTGGTTGACATTGTAATACCCAAGGGAAATACCCTGTAGAAGTGAGAAATTTAACAAAGAGGAGAGGCTACAGTTCTAAATGAAGAACTCTGACTTCCTGATTGAATTAAGACTGTGACAATTTATTATTGCCTTCAGTATCACCAGGATTCCCCTACATAGCTGCTGCATTCAATAAACCATTATTAAGCAGCTGTGCCATACCCTTTAATTTTTCATGGAATTTTTCATGGAGTATAGACTGTCTGCCCTCTCTTCGCATCCACAATCTATAATCTCCATAGCATCTCACCGAGGGTAGTTGCTCCTAAAGCATCTGTTGGAAATGACTGCTTAGACTTGGGGGTGTTTGTAGTTAACTAAAAATGGTGACAGCCCACAGCTGGACACAGTTAGAACAATAGGGGAGACCAGAACGAAATGTGTTGAGAGGGGTTAGCGGCACCCAAATAAATCACTTACAAGAACCTAAGGAATAGAAGCTGAAAGGACATCTTCAAATTGTATCTGAAGGGAGTCCCTGGAACTCACAGCCAAAGCATTTTTGATGAAATTCTAAGAGTGGAAACCCAGAGAGTCACTGGGGGAGCTGGAGTTGAAGGGAAGTTTAAAGACCAGAACCACGTATGGAAATAAAGAGTTGGAGAATGACACCAATCAACAGGAGAAGTCTTCCCATGAAGCAAATAGTTTTCACCCAGCACCCTTCGATAATCTTTCATCAACACGGTATTCCGTGCTTGGTCACCTACATTTATGGATGATACTAAGCACATCGCAGATAGTGCTCTGTTGAGATTAAAAACAAATTGGAGATAAGATTAGGAAGACTCGCCCAATCTGTGATATCCAGCCACCTGTCACTGCCAGGTATTTAAAGGGTGAAATGACAGCAATGATGTTTCATAAAAAGCTGAAACAGGGGGCGGTGCCCATAGCTCAGTGGGTAGGGTGCCGGCCACATACACCAAGGCTGGCGGGTTGGAACCCAGCCTGGGCCAGCTAAAACAACAAGGTCAACCACAACAAAAAAATAACTGGGTGTTGTGGCAGGCACCTGTAGTCTCAGCTACATGGGAAGCTGAGGCAAGAGAATTGCTTCAGCCCAAGAGTTTGAGGTTGCTATGCTCTGTGACACCACAGCACTCTACACAGGGCAACAGCTTGAGGCTCTGTCTCAAAAAAAAAAAAAAAAAAAAAAAGCTTAAACATGGGCTGGGTTCAGTGCCTTGTGCCTGTAATCCTAGCATTTTGGGAGGCTGAAGCAAGATGATGGCTAGAATCCAGGAGTTCGAGACCAGCCTGGACAATAGAGACCCTGTCTCTACAAAAAAGAAAAAGTAGCTCAGCATGGTGGCATGCACCTGTACTCTCAGCTACTCAGGAAGCTGAGGCAGGAGGATCACATGAGCACAGGAGTTGGAGGTGGCATGAGCTATGATGATGCCACTGTACTTTAGCCAGGATGACAGAGTGAGACCCTGTCTCAAAAGATAAATACATAGATAAATAAAAGCTGAAACATGCTTATCCCAACCTGGAAGTATTGCTGAGGAACTCTAAGCTGTGCACAGTTGTTGGCCTGTCAGCAAAGTTCAGCAGGTTCTTACTGAGTCTCTACTCTGTGCTGACTCCATCCATGGAACCTACATTACAGCGGGAGTGTCAAAGATAAACAAAGCTGGACACTAGATTTAAGTCAGCCATAGGCTATTGAAGTAGGGGACTGTGGAGCATGAGCTGAGCTCAACTTCAGTTTGCAATTCAGTTTGAAATACGGAGGTGACTGGGCGTTTTAAAGAGAGAATGAGAGAGCAGAGAAGGAGGTGAGCAGAGGCAGGGAAGTCTCTGGTGAGCAGAGGAAGGGGGGAGTTGGTCCACACGAAACCCATCTGGGTTGTTATCTGGCACTTGTCAAAGTCAGACTCCTCCCCTCCCCCAGAGGCCAGGAGACAGGAGTCCTGTTCTCAAGTGTTGGATGAACAAACAGTAAGTTCTTTGGACAGCCTCGAGTCTTCTGAGGCAGGCACTTTGAGGGGAGTTAAGGTCACAGTAGGGATGTGGCCTTGAGCTTTTAGAAACTGTATTAGTGTTTTGTTCAAGTCTTTATAGGCTGAGGTTGAGGTGCCCTTGAGAACAGGGCTCAGAGGAGCTGGGCTAGGATTTGATTCAGGAGAGAGTCTTTGTCAGGGGAGAGAGGGGAGCACAGAATAAATAAACAATATTAAGTGGTGCTAAGCGGGGGTGGAGAATATTGGGGTGCACAGCTTGCAACCTTAAACACAGTGGTCGAGGTAGGCCCGCTCAGAAGGCAATGAAAGTTCCAGGGAATAGGGTTGAATCTCCTGGGGATGAAACAAGTGGGGGAAGGGTGGTAGGAGGGGGTGAGCCCAGCGGTGACAGGAGGCCCTGGCCTCCATAGGTCATTGTGATGATGCTGACTCTTTCTGAGTGAGCCAGGCATCTGGTGGAGGGTAGAGGGGTGTCATGTTTCTTGATTAAAGTAATATAGAAAACAAAACTTGGGAGATAACTGTTTTACTCATATTAATATCAACTCAACAGTGTATATACCAATATGCAGGATTATGGTGTCTGCCTCTTCTTCCTCACTTTCTTCTCATTAAGGGACAGTAATTAGCAAATAAGTGGAGTCTCTAATATTATGTGAAAGTAGCTAAATTAATTGAAGATGGTCAGAAATGTCTTTGGCTTCCAACAAGTCATTGTTAAAGAAAAAATTATTCATTGGGTTTGCTATTTTTTTTCCTTAAGACAGCATCTTTTCCTGGTCCCCCAGGCTAGAGTGCAGCAGCATCATAGCTCACTGCAGCCTCAAACTCCTGGGCTCAAGCAATCCTCTGACCTCAGCTTCCCAAGTAGCTGGGACTACAATCGTGAGCCACAATGCCCAACTAATTTTTCTATTCTTTGTATAGATTGGGTCTCACCCTTGCTCAGGCTGGTCTCAAACTCTTGGCCTTAAATGAGCCTCTCACTTTGGCCTCCCAGAGTACTAGGATTACAGGTATGAGCTACAGTGCCCGGCTTCAAGAACCCTTGTTAAAGCACAATAAAGAATGTTTTACTGTGGATCACGGCATAGGTATAGGGCCCACTGCAATGGGATTGTGCAGTGAGGGAGAGAGATTGGCCTCAATTCTGAATACAGCAAAGAAAAGAATTTATAGCCAAGGAGCACAATGTGTGTGGGGATCAATGGATTGAAAATTACCAAGAGGAAACATCAGAGGCAGGGGAGATTCTTCCTGAAGATAGGCCAGGGAGGTGGGGGGAATAAGGAATTTGGTCAGATATAGAGGGTGAGGGTTCTGGGCAAAGACTTAGCAGGGTTCTTGCTAAACCTGTATTTTATAAGGAAGTACACAGGTGGACCTAGGAGAAAGTTTAGGAACCTGAGTAAAGAGGGCCTGCCTTGACCACTGTGTTTAAGGTTACAAATAATCTTTGTCCCTGCTAGTCTAAGAGATAGAGTGTGTCTTTAATTTTGTCTCTGCCTAATCACTACTGAGGAAGTTTCCTAAATTATTAGCCATCTGTGTTTGTTTCCTCTGTGCTTGTCCTGTACATATATCCTTTGCCCATTTTTTTTTCTGGGTTATTTTCTTAACTCTGAGCGTCTGAGGGTAATAAATAATGCTTTGTCTGTTGAAACGTTGCAAGTGTTTTCTGCTATTCAACTGCTTTCACTTTGTTCTTAGAGCCCTGTTTGCTCAGGAACAAATCCAGTTTTGATGTGTGAAGGTGCGTGTTCAGACCCACATGCAGAGGATTTACAAATATACCATATATGTCTGTATGTGCTTTGAAATGCCCTTCAATAAAAACCATTGGCTTCTGTGATTCTTATCTTCCCTCCTTAGTGTAGGAGGCTTCCTGCTTTGCTCTGTCTGCACCTCTCTGTGGAGCCTGCCTCGCTTGATTTTAACTTGGGGGGAAACATACAGAAGATATTTTCAGTCAGGTCATATTATCGTGAACACCTGTGACATTCAAGATACTTTCCTGAGGATAAATTAAAATGTGGGACACCACCTTGCCGGGAGCACATGACTATTGTAGTCACTGTGCAAACTGGGAGGTGTGACTTGGAACCAAAAACCTCGTCACTTTCACACCAGCGCTGCTTCTGAGTGTGAGTGCCTCCAACCCTCAAGCCTTCATATTAATTCTGAAACAGCTAATATAGCCATCCGCTGAAAACTCGAAGGGAAAATCTTTCTGGTCTGTTTATTCTCTTGCATGATAGAGATATTTTACACTGTATGTATCAGTCTATCCTCCCGGCTTTTCATTATGCCCCAGTTTGTATTCCTAAATTTCTGGCCACAATGAGGCAAATACAATGTATTATTATGTCATTGCCTTGCTGAAATTTGCTTGATCGAGACAGAAACCCCATAAGGCATGGAAATGAGGCTTAGTTAAAAAAGAAAAACAGGACAGGAACCCCAACCACCTGTCTGAGTGATTTTATTTTCTGTCTCATCGTGTGAATTGTCTTGTTTTGGTGAAATGTTGATGCTTCCACCTACTCCCATCCTCCCACCTTCAGTTACAGATAAAATCTAATTATCACCTCAGGATGAGTTCTTGACATGCAATATAATCACAGACAGAAGAATTTAGAGCACTTTGACATTTAACTTAAAAAAAAAAAGGAATTTTTAAATGGATGCCTTTTAAAGATGGTGTTTTACTAATTTTTTAAAAAGGAATAAGAAAAGAACAAAGAGAAAGAAAAGAAACTAAACTTCTTACTCCTAGTACTTAATCTATTTGTAGTGCCACATTGGAGGTAATAGCAGGAGGGCCAGTGAAACTCTCCATGTTTAAGAAATCAAGGAAGGGTCCGGCACAGTGGTTCACACCTGTGATCCCAGCAATCTGGCCAAGGCAGGTGGATTGCCTGAGCTCACTGGTTCGAGACCAGCCAGAGCAAGAGTGAGACCCCATCTCAAAAAATAGCTGGCCGTTGTGGTGAGTGCCTATAGTCTCAGCTACTCTGGAGGCTGAGGTAAGAGAATCACTGGAGCCCAAGAATTTTGAGGTTGCTGTGAGTTTTGACACCGGGGCACTCTACCTGGGCGACAAAGTGAGACTCTGCCTCAAAAAAGAAAGAAAGAAAAGAGAGAGAGAGAAAGAAAAATTAATGAAGGAAGGTTTCCCCACTTAATGGGCACAACGCAGTGGGTGGATGTGGTACATTTTTTGGGTGTTGGACACAACTACAAGAGGGATTCTACTTAACAGATTCAAATATTGTGATCTAGTTATCTGATCCTCACATTAACCTGAGATTCAAAAAGAAAAGAAATTAATGAAGAAACATCCTTTTAGATCTGCAGGCAGGTTTCTGTTCTTTAGTTATTATTACCAAATTGCCTAGCTGTGATTAGGATTTTGCAACACAGAGTTTTGTGACACCGTTTGGTAGATAATCCAATCCCAGATTACTCCAGAGTTTAATCCTTAAATTCACTTATTTATTTCAAGGCATTAAGGAATGAACTTTTGGTGCAGGCATTTCCAGGTGCCCAGGGAGTGATGCAGGACAGTGAACACCCCCTGGAGGGAGGAGAGGGGTGCCAGCCGGAATAGGAAATAGTACATTTTACTGAATGGAGAAAAAAAAAAAAAAGGGGAGCCAGCTTAAGGGAAAAAACAAAACTAGAAAGCACACTTACAATGGTCTATGTCAACTTGGAGAAGGGGAATGAAAACAATGAGAAAAATATTTTAAGAAAACATCAACTAGCTCCTTTATAGGACCAGCATTAGAACATCAGTATAGACACAGCTCTAGCAGCAGTTCAGATTTCCCGTCTGGGAGGATCTAGGGATGGAACTGAGGACCCCGCAGCTGCTGTGGAATTGGAACCTCGCGGCTCCCGGAGGATGAAGCAGAGGGGGCATCACAGAATTCTCGGACTGAACACACTGCCCACATTGTGGGGTCCCACTGCTGCTATTTAGACAAATGTGCTTTTATGTGTAAAAGTGTGTCGTGGGAGAGTAAATAGTTTTCTAAAAAAAAAAAAAAAAAGTGGGCCAGGAACTAATAAAAATGATATACGAAGACGTGGGAAGACGTACAACCCACCTGTCCTCCTCCCTCTGAGACCACAATTCGCTTTGAAAGAGAAATGAGGCCAGAATGAAAGGGCCTCCTCCGAGGAACTGGCCTAGCATCTCTCTCCAGAATGCTGGCCCCGCAGTTCAGCAGTAAGAGGTTCCTGTGGCTTGACAGACCTTTCCTTTTAAAGAATAAGCGTTACCTGAAAGATAAAGGCCATTTAGTGGACATTCGTGTTGTTTCTTTTTGCATGTAAGTTACCTGCTTCTTAATCATCATCATCATCATCACTGTCACAAACTAGTGTTGTAGAGAAGTTTAGAAGTTTCCCACCTCTTTCCTGCTTGATGCTCAAAGCTTGTGAGTACAGGATTCTTGCCTTCTGATTTCAAGATTGTTCTTTTTTAAGCACCAAAGGAGTCAAGAAAAGCTTCATGTTTCTCTCCCACACCCCTTTGATTAAAAGGATTTGTTCCATGAAATTTGGATTCAGTCAAAAGGCTGAAGGATCTAGAAGGCCACCGATGGCCCCAAGGCTAAAGGTTCCCTACCCATAAGTTTAGGGCTGCTGTCACCACCCCAGATAATCAGATTAATTTATCTTCACACTTACCAGAGGAAGAGCGTTGGGTGGGTATTAGTGGAGGAGGGAAGATAAGGGTAGAGAAGTGTCAGAGGCATCATGGGCAGGGGTCTTGATGTTGAGGGGGTAGGGGTGACCTGACCAGGCAGTTGTGGTCCAGCTCTTCTAGACTCTAGTCCTGGAGGCACTAATCCTTAAGGCATCTTCCATTCTACCTTTCAAAGGAAGGCATGCAATTTCTCTTGCCTAGACTCTGATAGAAGAGTAGAAGGTGACCCCTTGTGAGTGGAGAGGTAAGTCATGGATAGGTAAGGCTTACCAATGAGCCATGCAAAAACCTGGAACAATCTGCCATCCACAGATATGCTTTTTCTTTTGTTTTTTCCCCTCACTCCTGCCTCAGAAACACCCCAAAAGGATGGATGGAGCCTTCATGTCCAGATGTACTTCACCAGATTCAGAAAACACCAAATTCTTTCCAAGGTCTGAGCCTCTCCTGGGTCCAGACACGTGCTTCTTCCTTGTCACCCAACATCCCATATGTCTTTACTTTTGCATCAGGCTGGGCACCTATGAATTGAAAAAGAATTAAAAGAAACATTGTGTAATCAACAGGGTATGGATTATTTGGGTTCTTATTTAAATGAAAGGTAAAAAGTTTTACACTGAGTTTTTGATCATATGAAGGAATTAATGTTCCTTATGTTTAGATGTATAATGATACACAGATAAGTTTTCAAAGCCTCCCACTATTTATTTATGAGATTATTATGGGAGGAAAAAACATCCACTTTTTTTTCCTCCTAAATGTTCAAATCTTCCTTTCACGTACCTCCTTTCCTTTAGCATTTAAACATGTGCTGCCTGAATTAGAACTTTTAAATTTACAAATTCACATGTAATAAAGTACCAGGGTTTAAAAAAGAAACAAACAGGAGTGTCAGGTCTGCTGTAAGGACCAAATTAATTGTCTCCACCTTCGTTTTTTTAGGCTGCATGGTGGAGGAAACAGGAAGCTCCCCGTTTTCCTTACTCCTATCATTTTCCTTAGTCATCTTCTGAGTAGAGGAAGGTAAAAAAGATGTCCAAGTGATTTCTGCAGTGGGAGGTTAGATTCCTGCTGTTTTTCCATTTGTTTAGAGGTAAGATTCTCCTACGAAATCAAGTTAATGCTCTTCATTTCCCAAGGGGCCTTTGAGTCCAGGTATGTGGGGAGTTTTAGACCTTGAAAGGGAATTTGAAGAACTTGCTTCAAACAGCAGACCAGGTAGCTTGCTGGTGCATAAACACTTCCCCGATGATTGAGCTGCTGGAATGCATGGGGAACGGCTTGGGCCTCTCCCCTCATTCCCTAGGAGGAGGGGAGAACTGTTGCCCAAAGTTTCACGGCCAGCTGATAGTCAGAAGCAGATTGTGGTGGTAGCTTTTAGACCCTCCAGCCTGTCTGTGGCTCTTACCCTCATGGTGCTATACCAAGACAGGAAGAAGGCCTGGAGTGGGGCCAAGGCTCCCCCCCAGCTATGAAATGTAGATGGTGGTTCTGATAGAGCCAGTGCCTTTATGCTCTACTCCTTTGGGGTAGCTTTGAATTTTGGCTGGAAGGTTCTCATTGTGGACATCTGCTTCTGATTTGCATCCTCTGAATATTAAAAATTCAGAGTCAGAATCCCCTGGATCTAATGTGAGACCAACCAGTTTCAAAAACAGATCCCACTGAGGAAATGTCAGGAGAAAGGAAAGAGGAAAGAGAGGGATAAGGGGACTATGTGTTAGTTATTTATTAGTTTGTGGCACCATGTATGCCAATGGGAACTCCCCCTCTCCTCCCTCCTTCCTTCCTCACTCCTCCCTTTTCCTGATTTTGAAGTAGGAAGAGGCAGGGAGGAAGGAATAGAATATAATTCATTCACAAGCACATAAAATAACCCCGTCTTCTCCTTCCTTCTTGATTTTGACATGTAAAAAATATTGTTAAATATACCACTTATCTTCCAATACTAAACAAATAAGAAGAGGGATTGGGAGGATTGTTATGAAAATATTATCAATATATAGGGATCTTGTACATATGGGAATTGTTCTATGAAAACAAAGACTTGGTGGTTTTATAACACATTTTTACTAATGATTACAATAGCATTATTTATTAAAATACAATCCACTGGGTTTAAAAAATGAAAATCAGTCAAAAACCTCAGTTCTCATGGATTTGAGAGATCTTTTCAAAAAGAGCCCTGCAATTCCAATTGATCAATCTAATCAATCCATTAATTTAGTAGGAACTGACCCAAGTATTCAGTTCTGTGTCAATTAGGGTCATTTGTCCATAAGACATATGATTGGTAGCCAATTAAAAATGACAAGAAATCCAGGTGGTACCTGTGCCTCAAGGAATAGGGCACAGGCTCTATATGCTGGAAGTGGTGGGTTCAAACCCAGCCATGGCCAAAAACTGCAACAACAACAACAAAATGACAAGAAATCCAACCAAATTTGTGGCAACTGTCTTAAGCCTTCTCGCTTTGATTCTACCATTTACCTACTTACTCATTTAATCAACTCTGAAAGAGACTCAGCCACGTGGCTCTAAGAGACAAAAGTGAGGAGGATGTCGTTAGTTCCTATGTCTAGGAGCTTATTTCTGTGCCTTAAACAGACATCTGACAGTTCATTTTGGTTATACTTCAATATAATATAACATGGGCTACAGTGGGAGAGACCTGTGACCTAGACTGGGGTTGCCAAGAAAGGTCACCCAGAGGAGGGACTGGATACTAGAGCTGTCACAGAAGACTAAGTAGGCACTTGCCTGGTGGGAGGGGGGAAGAGCTCATCCCAGGCGAAGGGAGCTGTGCAGTTATACCCATGAGAGGCTGTGTGCAGGGGTGTCCATCCTTTCTTCTTTTCTGCCATACATTGGAAGAATAATAATTGTCTTGGGCTACACAATAAATGCACAAACATTAATGAAAGATGATTAGCAAAATAAAAGGTCTGCACATACTTTTTGTGACATGTGACACCACAGATAAGCAAGAATAGTCCTCACAAAATCAGCATGAGGCCCATAGGCTGCAGGTTGAACACTCTGGTATACAGGGACTTGGAAAATTGTAAGGAACTTTGGATGGTTTGCAATATGAAATGCAAGGTAGGGGTGTGTGCACATGTGTGTGTTTTCATAAGAAATGGGAAGAAGATGATGTCAAGAGCTGACAGAGTTCCAGAACTCTGAAAGAACCAGAAAGGACTCTGGGGAGCTTTCAGTGAAGAACTGGCCAGACTCCTGACCTGACCACCAGGTGGGCTCATCAGTCTTGGGCCCAATCAGGCTTAGCGGCTGCCAGCCCAGGCCAGTCCCAGCACACCTTCAACACAGGCAAGGCCTAGGAGAAGATGCAGGAGGCTCTGATCTCGTGGCCTTGCCATGATGTCTGTGGGACTGGTGAGCCATCCTGTCTCTCTCAGGGGTTGAGGCCCCTCGGAGTGTGATTTCCATACCCACTATGTGACAACAGTCTCAACCCTAGGCAAGCTGTGGCTGTTGGGAGTAGGGGGCCTGTTCCACCCAGCACTCTTCAACCAGGGCATCCATATGGCACTTACAGACTCTCTGAACTTGGTAGGTATAAAGACCCTTAGCCCATTATGCCGGGAAGATGGGGATTGAAGACCCCATTCTTGGCAAGGGAAAGCACCCCCACAAAAGAGGAAAATTAAAAAGTAAGTGGAATGAGTTGGAACAAAGAAAAGTCAGCTAGTTTACATTTAAGCCAGCCATTACTAGCAAGCTTCCTGCCTTTTCTGAAATTCTAGCCTGTTGGGGATATAGCTTACAAATACCCTGCTGGGTCTGTGGGCACTCTGAGGAAAATAATGGCCATAGAAGAGATTATGGCAAGTCCTAGCAAAAGATACGTCTTCTAGGGCTTTTCCTAACCATTAAACAGGCAAAGCGGATACCCACTGTGGAGATTTGTATTTGCCTAGGGCAGAGATCAAGGGAGTAGCTCAAGCCCTGAGATATGAGCAGAAGAGCTTATATCCCTTATTGCAGAGGAAGATCCTCTGTGGTGGTGATAGGAGGAAAATTCCTTCCTCCCATCAATTCCTCAGAGGAGATTATTACCAGGGCATTTTACTCCACAGGGAACTAGCAGAGTTTAACACCTCCCTAGAAATCTGTGTGTGTGATCTCAAGCAGGAGGCTCTCTCAATACAAGGCTCAAATTTCAGATTTCTAAAGGCTACCCTTAAGGTTAATTATAATAACAATAGGAGCTGGTATGCTGAATCCCAGAAACTGCTGGCATCTTTGTTCCCTCCCTTACCTTGCCCTCTGGGTAAATAGACTTCAATAAAATCAGAGTGGAGCAAACACTCTGGGCCATTGCCAAAAGCCTACAAATGGACCCCTGAACTCCCACTTTTAATTCTACTGTATGTTTCATGTCTCTTTACTGTTGTTTCTAACTCTATATTTCTTCAGTCAATTGCCACCAGTTTCCACAGGTCTTAGTAGACCCTGCTCCTGGGATGGGACCCTGACACATTAAGCATCAGTGGGGAGTTCTTGGATCCTACAAAGGCTACTTCTTTAAGCCACACTACTCCATAGATGGCCCTCACCCAGCAAGATGGGGTGACCTCATAGCAGACACAGGCCAAGTGGGAGGAAAGAGTTGCCCTTAAGGAAAATGACTAACCAAAGGGTTTTCCTTCTGTTACTTCTATATTACTGCTTTTACTACATGTGGAGGGGGAAAAGGATCATTAAAAAAAATTTTATTATTTAATTTGAAAGTGAAATGTTACCAGTAAGTACCCTCTTTTTGAACACTAGCCACTCTTTAAAAGATGTTTCATACTTAACAGTCTGGGCTTGATTCTGTAATTTCGAGAGAGACGTGTTCACAGGCTACTCATACACATGGGATGTAGAGTTGCCCTCAGTCTACTCGTGGTTTTTGTGGAAGTTCTGATGAAATGAGAGAATGATGGGTAGGTAGCTTGGTGGTGTGTTGTGAACGTGGCAGAGTGGATGAGAAGAACATAGGTTTGCTGTTCTCCAAGTCTTCTTTCCAGGGGGCAGGGGGCAGGCTCTACCTCCAAGGGCACCTGCAGCCCCACCTTCCCTGACTGGCCAGTAGCACAGCCCGGCAGCCACAGTCCGCCACATCACTGTGTTGTTTTCTCCCCCCTTTATTACTAAACATAGCAGCTGCTAAAATTACTTGGCCGAGTTTTGTTCCTGTTGATCATTTGCATTCCTCACCGTGGAGACACACACACACAAACACATACACACACACACACTCTCTAGAAGCTAAACGTCATGAGAACAGGGACCTGTTGTCTTCTTTTTAACTCTGTCTTCAGGGTCTAGAATGTTCAGTAGTGGCTCAATACTTGTTTGTTGAATGAATAACTCAGTGTGGGATGTTTGTTAGAGAAAAATTGGGGGGAGGGAATTTCCTGGTGGTCACTACTCACAAAATGAAAGTTTGTACATTTTCAGTTCTCGTCACAGAATCTAATGGAAGAAAAGCACAAAATTAAAGAACGTATCTGAGGCCTTGGAAATAGATCATCCACAGTTGTTCCTAAGAGGTGATGAGTAGGTGGATAAATAAAATGTGCTATTTCTGTGCAAATGAATATTATTCAGCCTTAACGAGGAAGACATGTTACAAAATGGACATCCTTGGGGACACGATGCTAAGTGAAATACTCCAGACACAGAAGGACAAATATTGTGTAATTCCCCATGTAGGAGATACCTGGAATAGGCAAGTTCACAGAGATGGAAAATAGAAGAAAAGTTGTTAGGGGCAGGGAGAAGGGAGAAACGGAGTTATTGTTTAACAGGTACAGAGTTTCTGCTTGAGATGATGAAAAGGTCTCTATTTCCATTAATTTCTTGTAATGTTCCTTT
>CAUYQV010076138.1:0-15326 GCA_963574575.1 Galagoides demidoff
ATCTGACATTTAAGAAATGCCCAATAAATGGCAAATAATTATCACAGATTATATCTTATATGCATTGCTTTCTACAACCTAACTGGTTCACAAAATTTTTCTAATGATTATTAAATTACTAAGCTATATGATAGCCAAATACAGTGCCTTCTCAACTTTTAATCACTTTTTGTTATCTTTTTTTTTTTCTTTTTTGGTAGAGACAGAGTCTCACTTTATTACCCTCAGTAGAGTGCCGTGGCGTCATACTTGCCCACAGTATGCAATTAGGTAATTCTCCTGCCTCAGCCTCCTGAGTAGCTGGGACTACAGGCGCCCGCCACAATGCCTGGCTATTTTTTTTATTTTTTTATTTTTTGGTTGTTGCAGTTTGGCTGGGGCTGGTTGGTGCCCTACTCACTCAGCCACAGGCACCACCCCATGTTATCATTATTATATATAACAAGAGTTGCATATTACCCAGAGGTGTGCAGTGAATCATATTATACAAGACACAGTGTTCCAGTTCTGATCAGTGGAGTCGTGTTTCTGATTAACTCTTACAGTTCTCAGTGTCTGCATTCTTACGATTTGGAGAGCAGTAATCATGTACTTTTTCTAAAATCAGGGATGATTTGATTATTTGCTTGCTTTTGTTCCTTCTTCACTATAGTTCCCCAAGGATGGATTTGCTGAAAGATTTTAGGAGGCTCAGATTTCACAGGAATATTCACTGTATTGGGAGCTATTTTAGAATAATTCAAAATACTCCACAAACAATGGAAAACAATTCTTTTAGAAGTTTCCACACGGACTGACCAAATCTGTTATTTTGTCACTCATTTTACAACCATTACAGGACATGCTGAAAAGGCTCTTTTCCATTCTGTCTAGACACCTTTTCCTAGACAACATCCTGAGACAGAGGACTAAGCACAAAAATGGACATCAATATTACATCAAATGCACCACTGAGCGGAATGAGAAGTTTAACCATTTCCCACGTGGGAGGTGAGTTGATGGCAATTATCTTTCCTCCTACTTCACTCAGCTTTGCCAGCTCCTTTGTGGTGGTAGGGGGTCCAGTCAAGCTTCACCACACACTTGAAGCGTGTTTTAATTGGCTGGATGAATACTGTGGCTTGGGGGTAGAAGGAGTTAATGGGAACTGGTTTTTCTCTTTTTTCTTTCCATTTTTTTGTGGGTGGGGTCCATGTGCTCATTGCTAGTGCTCATGGGAAATTTATTCTCACAAGGACCTCCTGACTGATCAGCATCTTTAAAACAGTATTATCAATTAGCAAGGTTTTTTTGCAATAATATTAGTATTTTCTCAGGGACATATAACTACCTGGGAAGTTATTTACTCTGCACAGCAGGTTATTTATTTCCAGAGACAGATTACAATTTTCAGTTAGCAGAATACTTGCTGACATGGAAACCCTCTCCTCTGTGAGTTCTTTCTTCGGATGACAGACGTGAGATGTTAGCTGTCTAGGAAGACCTTCACACTGACATCTTCTTAACAGAGAGAACAGTCCTTGAGTGGAAGCTGAAGTCTTTCTCAATGCCGTGTGCAGGAAAACAAGAGGCAGTTGACATGACCATGTGACACCTCTTCTTCAAAGCAAATCCTTGCTCTCAAGGATCGGCACTCACATAGTTAGGCAGATTAGATACCTTATATACACCACATCTGATATGCTGCATACTTCAAAAACCATTTCAAATTCTTCCAAATTTTAATGATTACTGCTGCACAATCATATTTTCCTATACGTTTATAGGGACACATACATATACACACTAGCATGAGGAAAAAGAGCACCATCATTACTTTAAGGTTTTTTTTTTTTTTTTTCTTTTATGTCTCTGAGAGCAAAAAAAGTTAACACAAGATCACATAAAGAGTTAGCTCTGACACTCCATTTGTTTTTAGGAAAAGATACATCCTCACTTGGAGACTTTCTATGTTGTAATGTTCATAAATAACTCCTCTTGAAACTTGCCACTATTCTGAGGCCCTTTTTCCTTTACTTTCTGTCAGATATTTATGCATTCCCATGCATCTATAGACCTATATATTTATATTGAGCAGGTATAATCTATAAATATGTGTCATATATAGTAAATTCAACTTTTAGCATGATATTGGCCATATATTAGGCATTCAATAAAAATGGTGGCTGTTTATGTATTATATATAGCACACTAGTAAAAAAACAAAACAAAACCAAGCCTGCCTCTCTGTGACTTGTCTTTCATTTTAAAATAATGATTAAGAGATGTGAGCAGGATGGGTGGCACAGGTGTAATTTGCGACATTTGCTGGCATCGTGTGGTCAGGTTTTCCTGCACACGGTTTTCTGCCACCTCCTCACTCCCTCTAGAAGTTGAAATACGATATTAAGTTGCTTGCTACAGATGCCACACCTCATGATTATGGCTCTACGGAAATAATTCTCTTAAAATAAACCGGGAAACATATTTTTAGGGTCGTATTTTCTGTTTAGATTGGGAAATGCTCCATCTTATCTCATTGCTTTATTTCATCCAGTGGATTTCCGCGGAGGGTGGATCTGATTGCACTCACCACCTGAATCTGGTCCTTGACGAGTCATTTCATTTTCCCTGAAAATGTTGAATCCATAAACTAAGTGGGAAGGTACTAAGGGATAGCCTTGGTGGATCGAGGTTCTCATCAGCTCTCTTGAATTTGATTCCAGCACAGGGAGAAAAATCACATCTGCTCATTTTATGCCTGGAATTTGATTTCAGGGCAGATTCCTTAACTTTTCCCAAAGAAATACATAAACTTTAAAATATGGCATTTTTTTAGAGAATTAGATTTTGATTATCCTATATCTGGTCTTCTTAAAGTCAAATGAAATACTTTTTACACTTTCTCTCTCTCTCTCTCTCTCTCTCTCTGTAAGCAGGTGAAATTGCTAGGTCATTTTTATTTTGAGCTATCCATGTCTCTCATATACAAAAACAATTGTAGATTTGCTTGCCAAACAAAATATAAAAGAGTTACAGAATTAATAATGGCCACATAATTCAATAGTAATGTAGCCTCTGAGTTGATGTTTCAATTAAAACTTAATAAGCATGCATGAGATGTATTTACAGTGTATGTTGAGCAGTGATAAAAAAAACTTGTTTTGCCCACTTCTGCAAACTGGTAGATAGAACATATTTGTTTACTTGTAACATGATAATTCCTCGAGGTGTGAACACTGGGGTATGAAAGAGGTGAAGAGACAAACATTATAACAGGTATTCTGCGGAAGTGTCAAGAGATGCAGAATGTTGCAACACAAACAAAAGATGGTGAATTGAAAATGATCTGTCCAGGGGTTGAACTAAAATTCTAAAAATGGCAAATAATCATGTTATGTTGCTTGATTCATACATCTTAAGAAAAACTCAGGATGGCTTCAAGATGGAACACGAATTATAATTGTTAAATAGATATTATTTCATAATTAAAGTTAAGTGTATATCAAGGGAAAACAAAAAATAATGTATTTGTCCTAGTACATCAAGCAAAACACAATAGCATTATCCCAGGGTCTTAATTTGAAACATATATTTTTACACAGTAGGTAAAATGATCGCCTAATTTAATGAAAGTCATCATACAGACTTCTATGTTGTACCCTTTAAAAAAGTTAAAGGGGGCAGCACCTGTGGCTCAAAGGAGTAGGGCACTGGCCCCATATGCCGGAGGTGGTGGGTTCAAACCCAGCCCTGGCCAAAAACGGCAAAAACAAAAAAAGTTAAAAAAGTTAAATGATCATAAATTTGAGCATATATATTATTTATGAAACATTATATCCAACATTTTTATTTCTGATTTCCAATATTTTAGAGCGAACTATTTTATTTCTCTTAACTAAATTATCATGCACTGTATTTTTTTATTTTGAAATGTTATTGCCAGTATTGGTTATTTTTAACATGTTTAATAAAATGACAGAATCATGACAAACTGCTTGCTGTTATTCCAACTTTCCCCTCCTTTGGTCCTGTCAGCATCCTAAAGTCACTTTAAACATCAGTCTATTAATTTTGTAAAGTTATTGTTTTCTTCAATAATTGCTCAAATTTTATTTTGTTTTCTTCTCCTTGATTAATATAAGACATTTAATTAAGAAAAAAGAATGTATATTATGAAAAAGGACAAAGACCACTAAATAAGTATGTTTCAAAGAGAAAAATGATGTCAGTATGTCATGGAAGTATCTGATTTAGAAAGCAAATGCCATTATTATCTTCTACTAATCTAGTCTTTTAACCACATTTTGGAAAAGTCTTAATTCTTTAAATAAAAAAAAATCTATACAATTGAGTAACGTAAGTTCTTAATCTGTTCAATCTATAATGTGCATATTTTTTCTCCACAATGCCAAAACATTTCAGCAAAAAAGTGAAGCCAGCAACATGTAGCCAAAGCAACCAGGCAAGTTAATGATTTTTTTTTTCTCTCTCTCTACCAGGTTGGTTTGGCACTTTGTAGACATTGCTAAGCCAGCTTATGTTAGTGCTTGAAGTAAAGTGTTTTAGAGTTTTGCTTAGTTGTTTTTTATCCTTTTGATATAACTTTTGTTTTTTGGAAATCTTCAAGAAATTTGTTATCCAACACTACTAAAACAACCTGTTGCATGTAAAAAATTTCAAATATCATAACAAGAAAGAATAAATCAAATGTGAGAACAGCTAAGTTTTTTTTAGAACATTTCAATTTTTGGCTGCAACGTAATATTCAATGTATTGATAATGACCATAAGAGCAGAAAACATTTTGTAAATTCTGACACAAGAAAAATTGTCATTAAGAGTCTGTGAAATTCACCCACATCTCTAATATCATGAACCACTTACCAGTTCAGGATATTTCTCTGAAAATCTAGCCCTTACTTCTGACTAAGAATTACATTGGTATTTCTAGTGCTTCCTTAAGCCAACAGTAATGAATATGAGTTACTAGATATTCCTTCATTTCATCATAATATTGCATGTGTTTCAGTTTTTGAACTAATCCCTTAAGGTTATTTAGGTCCTGAAATATAATCTTTGCCCTGTATTGTCTGTGACACCTGAGAGTAGCAGTAGATTTGGGGAATGTTCTGGTTTCCTCAGCTGCCTGTCCTGTTTAGAATAGGAGACTTCTTTGCTTTACCTCTCCCCATAGCGTTGTCTGCAGTAACTGAGGCATACAACCCAAGACACAGCCTTCTGATGTTCCCTCCTTGGTGTCTGAAATATTTGAGAACATGAAAAGTAGATGCTGGGGGAATTTTTTTTCCTTCTAATTTCCATCTCCTACATAATAAATAATAAGTATATTAATCCAGAAAAAAGTTATAATATACTGAAAACAACATTGATCTAAAAGATAGGAAGTAATTTCTGCAGTCTAATGGAGGGGGAGGAGGAGGTGGTGGAGCAAGCTGTGGCTGCCTCTACTCCTTAATCATGGTGGTGTTACAGAATCACCCAAGGTGCTGGTTCAAAATCACCCAGGGAAGCATATTCTTGGGTTGGAATCAGAGAATCTGCATATATTATAACCTCTACTGGTGCTTATGCACACAGTGGCATTTGAGAACCACTAAAGATTACCCTAATGGTGAAGGTGTCAATTCTGAGGTCAATTCAGTGTGGATGGTCTTACCAAGTCAGTGGTTTTCTTTTCTGCAGGGATATAGGGATGCAGATTCCTCTCATTTGTGATTGCTATACGCTCGGGGGCTCCAGACTCCTCTATTTTCAGCTGGTAGACAGGAGAGAGACAAGGGAGAATGCAGACCCACTTAAAAACCGTAGTCTGGAAGTGACATTCTTCATTTCTCATACTGTGTTGACAAAATCTAGTCTCAAAGTCATATCTGAAAGCCTTAAGAGTCTGGGAAATGCAGTCTTTGGCTGGCCAGCCAACTTTTTGCCACTATGGAAGCCTGAGCCCAGAGATTTTTTTGTATCACTTATCACCAACACAGCAGTCAGTTTATCTATCTGAGCCTGAAATGTTTCAGCTGTAAAATAAAATAAATAATAAATAAACTTGTGATGATTTATTATTTTAGATGTGGACTTGACTGGGTTCAGGGATATCCACATAGCTAGTAAAGGATAATTTCTGAGTATGTCCATGAGGGTGTTTCTGTAAGAGATTGGCATTCACATTAGAGGACTCAGAACGGAGGTCCTGTTGTTATTCAGTGTAGGTGGGTGGCATCCACCATACTGAGGGCCTGGATAGAGCAAAAAGATAAAGGAAAAGTACATTCACTCTCTCTTCTGGTGCTGGGACACTCGTCTTCTCCTACCCTCACACTGGAACTCCAGGTTCTTGGGTCTGAGGACTCTGGAGTTAACACCAGTGGCCCCACAAGTTCTCAGGTCTTCAGCCTCAGACTGAGCTGCCCCCTGCTTCTCCAGCTTGCAATTGGCTTATTGTGGGACATATAGTGGCATAAGCTAATTCCCATAATAAATCTTCTCATCTATCTCTGTATCTAGTTACATCTATATGTAGGTTATTTTGGTTCTGTTTCTCTGGAGAATTCTGACTAATACATGGTTTGGAATGAGTAATATATGATTAAATGATGGAATTATTTGTAATACACATGTCGCTAGATATTTGCATAGTGTTTTTCTGATCTGTTAAAATAGATTCTATGTATGACTTTAACAAACAGTTCTTTATGTATTGAATATAACTAGTTCCATATATAACTAACACATAACAAGTTATATTCAATATATAACTGATTTAACTATTAGTGATACATTTCCAGTTAGTACAAATACCTCTTTGGGAATATTTTACCATAGTTCAGCATGACAGAACATGAATTATTTTGCCACATTACTTAGTTTTAGAAGGACAAATAGAAAGTATTGAAAAGACTGGAATCTCATCTGTACAGGGAAAGCAAAACAACCAAATTTATCATAGAATTTATGAAAGGAATCTTGAATAAAGGAAATAGACTCATCTGTGACCTTGAAAAACCCCTAACCTTGTGCATGACCCACAAATAATTGTTGTGCTTTCGGAAAGATAATTAATAGGACTAAATCTGTTTCATTACCTTGTTGAAAACAGAGGAGCCAAATATATTCTACTTTATGAAAACCTTCCTTCCAGGAATGGAAGACCTGTTTTGAAATATGGGAAGAAATAGCTTTTCAGAAATGTTAGATCCTGTCCTCCTCTAGATACATTTTAATTATATGAGGAAATCTTGAGACACATAAATTGATTAACATCAGTTTACATTTCTTTATTTGGGGGATAATAGGAACCACTAACTCAACTTAAGTTTATCTTAGAATGATAGGTAAAGAGGCAGAATGAACTCTTAATTTCAAAGTCATCACAAAAGGCCACTTAAAAAAGGGAAAAATACACTGAAGTAATAAGAGTTCAAAAATTCGATAGAAAAACACTGACTGGGGTGGTGCCTGTTGCTCAGTGGGTAGAGCACTGGCCCGATACATTGAGGGTGGCAGGTTCAAACTTGGTCCTGGCCAAACTGCAACAAAAAATAGCTGAGCATTGTGGCAGGCACCTATAGTGCCAGCTACTAAGGAGGCTGAGGTAAGAGAACTGCCTAAGCCCAGGAGTTGGAGGTTGCTGTGAGCTGTGATGCCATGGCACTCTACCCAGGGCAAGAAAAGTAAGACTCTATTTCAAAAAAAAAAACAAAGAAAGAAAGAAAGAAGGAAGGAAGAATGGAAAGAAGGAAGGAAAGAAGGAAAGAAAAGAAAGAAAGAAAGAAAGAAAGAAAGAAAGAAAGAAAGAAAGAAAGAAAGAAAGAAAGAAAGAAAGAGAGAGAGAGAGAGAGAGAGAGAGAGAGAGAGAGAGGGAGGGAGGGAGGGAGGGAGGGAGGGAGGGAAGGAGGGAAGGAAGGAAGGAAGGAAGGAAGGAAGGAAGGAAAGAATGAAAGAAAGAAAGAAAGAAAGAAAGAAAGAAAGAAAGAAAGAAAGAAAGAAAGAAAGAAAGAAAGAAAGAAAGAAAGAAAGAAAGAAAGAAAGAAAGGCGCTCACTGATTTGGCCATAGTGTTCAGCAGACACCCTTAGAAATTTTGGGTGATGGGTCACCTTTTAAACAATAACAAACATCACAGTGACAATTGACACTGAGTGTCTCTTATTTTCAAAATATTTTCTATGTGATAGTCCTGTGTTTTCTTCTAAGAGCTTTAAAGTTTTTTTTTAATATTTCTAGTAGTTAGGTCTTTGATCCATTTGGGGTTATCATACGGTGTATGGGAAGGCTTGACTTCATTCTTTTGCATGTGGAGTACAAACTCTCAGTCACCCAGACAGTGGTTGTACTGCTTTCTCTTGGGTCAGGTTTCCTAGAGCAGACCCTGAGGTGAGGATTTGTGTCCAAGCATGTCATTAAGGTGCCACAAGAGAAGCCTGGAAGGAGGCGGGGGAAGCAGGGCAATAGAAGGGAAAAGGCCAAGCAGAGTGTAATTTCCAGTGAAGAGGCACCCACAGCCTTGTTCTCCAGGAGAACTTCAGTGAGCCCATTTCAGCCCAGAGCTTGTCCTCCAAGGTAAAGCCTTCTGCACATCTACATTTAAGGGTTATCCTGGGAGTGACATAAGTCCCAAGCTTGTGCTTTGAAGAGTTATTGGCCTTGTGTCAAGAACATGGTAGATGGAAGGTGGCAGAAATGAGCAGGTTAAATGGGGTAGGCACATACTGAAGATGAGGGACATCATTAAGAGTCCTTTCTCTTACACCACCAGCTCCCAAAAGCTTGATGTGAAGTGTCATAAAGACAAGGCATGAGATTTGAAGGGAGTAGTAATTTTTAAAATGTTCATGCTCTTTCAAAATGGTGTTGAGACAACTGGATATCCACATGCAAAAAATGCATAAATAAATAAAGTTGGATTCACTACCTCACATTTAATTCAAAATTAATTCAAAACATTTAAAAACTTAAATGTAAGCACTGAAATTACAAAACTCTTAGAAGAAAACATAGGGGTAAATATTTGTGTCTTTGAATTTGGCAATGGATTCTTAGCCAAGGCATCAACAGCACAAGCAGCAAAAGAAAAAAAATAGATACACTGGACTTCATCAAAATAAAACTTCTGTGCTTATAAAAGGACATTAGTGAGAAATTAAAAAGAAGTATCAAAGAATGGGGGAAATATCTTGTATCCAGAATATACACATATGCACACCATTTTGTTTATATGCACATGTGCATAGACATCATATATATAATTCTTGCAACTCAATAATGAAAAGACAGATAATAATCATAAAACAATAAAAGGATTTGTAAGGCCATTTCCTTCAAGAAGATACAAGAAAATGACCAATAAGCACATGAAAAGATGCTCAAAGCGTTAGCTAAAAGGGAACGCAAATCAAAACCACAAGCATGGCATTCCTAACAATAATACAAAAGATACGGAATAACAAGCATTTGAAGGGGAGGATCAGAGCCCTTATCCACTGCTGAGGTCGAATAGAGCAGCTGCAGACTGGCAGTTCCTCAACACACTGAACATGGAGCTGCCTTTTGACCCAGCCATTCCACTCCTAGGTCTATACTCCAGAGAATGCAAATACAGGCCCACACACAACACTGTGTGAATGTTCATAGCAACGTTATTCACAATGATAGAAACCCGTCCATTGATGGACAAGCAGACAAATGAAATATTACTCAGCCACAAAAGGGGGTGAAGTACTGACACAGGCTGCAACAGGGATGAACCCTGGGAACGTGCCTAGTGAAAGAAGATAGTCACAGAAGACGCATACGGTAAGTTTCCAGGCATATAAATATCAGAGAAAGTGAATTACAGCTTGCCTTGGGTGGGGGGAGGGGAGGCTTGGCCAGTGGTAGCTAAGAGTATTGTGTGGGGAGCGGGCTGTGGGCAGCAGGGCCCCCACGGCCTGGAGTGGCATGCAGGAAATGACCACCAGCTGCCTCCTCTCCTTTAACAAGCATTCTTTCCACCTGCCAAAAGTCACGTAGCCCGTGCATACTTGTTACCACAAGAACAGAGTTTTTCCTCTTTAACTTCAATCTCTAACCCAGGTACTAAGATTTATGCAACCTTGTTAAGATACTGTATAAATAAAGCTGCTTCCATGGTTCAGATGTTTCCATTGGCTGCATCAGTTCTCCGGACTCCATCTTATCTCGCGTCTCCTGTATTTGTGTCTCTCCCTGTCTTTCTTTGTATTTCTCCATTTCCCAACATTTCCACTCAGTTCAACTCTCCCTCCTCACACTGGGTCGTGAGAGGTCTTTCTTGCATGGTGGTACACGACAGTTTTGGTCTTTTTTTTTTTTTTGAGTGATAAAAGATTTTCTAAAATCGATTATTATGATTGCTGCACAACATTGTGACTATACTAAAAATCCTTGAATTCTATACTTTAGATGAATGAATTGCATATGAGTTGTATCTCAATACAATTGCAGAATAGTAAAAAAGTCCATTAGTATTAATTGAAATGCTTCTTGCGTATAAACATCCAGGCTGACAACCCGGAATTTGAAGTATTCACACAGAACGATGCTGGCAGGTGTTTTAATGGTCTTTAAAGACCATTCCAGCTTCACTTGTGAACTTTCTAAACAGAGCTGATGTTGGGTTGTGGAATATCTCACTGAGAGCAGTTACTGAACAGCAGCAATTTCAACACGTCCTCTACATCACCCACAATGATTGCATGTGCCACCCACCCATGCTATGGGACCAAGCGAATACTAGAAGAGTGTTTGCAAGAGCTCTCTGTGCTTCTACAACCAGCACATGGGTTGGAGGCAGCAGGGGGCCTTGGTTGAGCCACTCCCAGAGTTGTGAGACACACACACACATTTACATCACTCCCGCAGCGCCCTCCAGATTGAAGGCGATTTCTTGTGAAATCAGCAGGGTGGGCAGCTGAAGAGCGTGCAAATATTGTGCATTTGTAAATATTTGAGCACATCTGCTTAGCTCCCTCCCAAAAAGCCACTGGGAAAACTCACCTCACATTGTGCCATGCAATGCCGTTACCCTGCTCTAATTGTCAAATCTGTTGAGTGTTTTTCTCATGCACACAAAAATTAAACATTGCTCTCCTCATTCATGATTAATTCAGTTGCAGTGCTGCACTGTGTCACACTGCATTTTTTAAAGTAATTGTTAAATTCTACCTCATAATCAGAGCAGTTTTAATTAAGTTTTTGTCAGTTAATCTTTTTACCTCATACATTTTCCATAGCTAGTGTGTATATGGTGAGTCTCTGCCCAGGGGTTTGTGGCCTCTTGGTATGAATGCTTAAGCTCTGTTGGTGCCAATGCGTGTGCCATGTGCGGGTGCAGAGTGGAGGCCTCCCAGGCATCTTCTGCTCAGCTTTCCTGGGCCTTGCTGGTCATGTCATTTGCATTAACTAGCTTCTCCACAGTCAGCTCATTTATAAGCTTCAAATTCAAACTTTCTTTTCTGCTTCTCCTACATTGTTTCCTGTGTCTCCTAGAGAAATGGCACATGATAAAAGTGGAAAAGGTAAATAATAGGGCAAGGGGGCTGAGACTAAACTGGATTGCAGAACAAACCCATGCCAAGGTCAGGTTAGAGTCTTCTCTAGGTGACTCCTTCCTGCAGAGCTAGCCACACTTTCTGCAGCATTTCTGATCTTGACAATATCACAAGGGTTCTATTTCCCCCCTTTTTTGTTGTTGTATAGTTCATTCACCAACTCTCTATGACTTATCAACTTACAGTTCTACTCAACCCCATCTTTTACTCCTCAAACAATAGTTTTCACGTGTACATAACAAAGAAAATCCAATTTCCTATTAAACTGTTATTTTTTTTCTCACAAGGTGCCTATGTTTCAAAGCAATAGCGTCTATCTTTTCTAAAAAATATAAAATGGTCACATCTGTCTAATGGTGCCACTACTCCTGCTACTTTTAGCAAAAGCAGACACTTCGGGGTATTTATAGGATACATTTTTCAGGATATCGCATCAGTTTTCCAGTGTTAAAAAGCATAAGATTGAGGAAGTAGGAACTGATAATTCCCTATTTTAGAATCTGATGCTAAAATCCTGAGAGATTAAATAAACACACCAGATGCTCAAATTACCAGTTAAGTTATTTAAACACAGTGTGGCCAAACCCTAGAAAAGGGAATACATTCACTCTATGAACATTCGTGCTGAGGTGTCACCATATTGAATTTGTTAATTAACCTGTTCGGTCCAGAGTTTATTTTAAGGGACTGAATGCTATTCAGATAAAAATTGTGCCAAAGAGGTACCTACTGAAGAAGTACCTTAGAGAGTACATCTAAAACAAACTGTGTTTTTCTATTATTATTTTCTTTTATTTCAGAATATTAGGGGATACACTGTTTTGTGCAGATTGAGTCAAAGTTATAATGTGCCTTTTATTCAAATAGTGTGCACTGTACCAAATAGGTGTGAATTTACCCATACTCTTCTCCTCTTTCTTCCCAGCTTGATTTTCATTGATATTTATTTTCATATATGCACTTAAGTGTTGATCGATCAATTCCAACCTAATATTGAATACATGTATTTATTTCTCCACTACTGTGATGTTTTTCTCTTAGAAGAATGGTCCCCAGTTCCCTCCAGGTTGTCACAAAAGATACAACATCACCATTTTTCTTCATGGCTGAGTAGTACTCCATAGTATACATATACCAGATTTCATTAATCCATTCATGTATTGTTGGGCACTTGGGTTGTTTCCATGCCTTTGTGATTGTGAATTGTGCTGCTATGAACATTTAAGTGCAGGTGTCCTTTTCATAAAATGACTTTTTTCCCTTTGGGTACATACCTAGCAGGTAATTTTATGAAATGTTTTGACCTCAGAAAGATTAAGAGAGTGTGAGATTCAGAGTCTGTATCCTAATTTTGAATGTGTCCTTTATACAAGATAAGAGGAAAGCAAGTAGCTTACCCCCTTTAAGTTCTCTTCTCCTTATCTGTAAAATGGGGATAATAATATTTCCTATATAGTTTTCTGATGATGAAAATAAACAACATTAATGTGTTTAGCACAGTGTAAGTTCCCTCCAGATTATGACATGTTGTCTTGGACTTTTCTCTGTAACTGATGTAAGAGCATTTACATCATACTGCATGTAGATCAGAGTGGGCCCACGTACCTGCTGCAGCGTTCATCATGGTCTGTACTGCCTCTGTTTCCCAGGAGAAAGCTCCTTCCCATGAGCTCCTGGAGGACTGGTCTTGATTAACTTCTGCCTTCTAGAGCTCTAAAACAATGTCTGTGTCATGTGAGTGTTCAAAAGATCATTGCTGGATCATAATTGAATGTTTGTTTTTGTTCTTTTACTCATTCAACAATATTCAGAATACCATACTGCTGAAAGATTAGTGAATTATGGTTTCTGTCCCCAAAGTATTCAAAATTGAGTGAGGAATGATCTGTGCTATAGACAGATTATTATCAAACCTAGGGAAAATGGCTTCCTATAGGTGGAAAATGCTTTAATGAGAAAGCACCATATATCTGGAACTTGAATCAGAGTTTTCCCCAGATTCAGTCTGAGGGAAGCTCATTCAAGATAAACCAGAGTAGAGTATGCATGCTAAGGGACAGAGTCATGAATCAGAGATGCCAGGGGATTGTGAGAGTGTCCGGTGGTTGGATTCTAGCACACAGGGCGATCTGTGCCAGAGGTTTTCGCCAAATATCACACTCTAGTTCTATCACCTGATTCCTATCATCTATGTACCATACGGAATGTTTGGACTTGGGTGGTGTTTGTTACATTGTCACCAGTGCTGACTGCACAAGACCGGGAAGAGGGAAAAACACAAAGTAGGTGCCGATTTCTTGGGGACTGCCTCAGAGGTGAGTGGGTGGGAGGTAGTGAGGAGAGAAATGGAGGAATTGAGAGTGGGGGGTAACCAAGACAGGCTATGGAGTAGCCCAGAGATAACTTTGTCATTTGTTACCCATAAAAAACTAATTTATTTTTCCTTTATTTAATCCTTCTGTTGTGTGTATGTGGATGGAAATGAACCTTAATTCTGCTCCCACATATGACTGGGAAATTCAGTCCCTGTTCGTTCCTTTCTGGGATTCTCTTATTTCCTCTTTATATTCAAATTACAAGGTAGAATGACTCTAGTATGATTTGGATTTGGAAAGCAAGTAGTATGGGAGTGTAGGAGTCACAGCATTGTGGCCAAATTTAGTTTAGAAAGGTCATGAATACTTTGTTTAGTTAGAATTATATACCAGTGGCATTCATTTGTCTATACAGAAGTATTTTATGATTCCTTTCCTTTTCTGCTTACAATTAGAATTTTCCTAATTTGTGAGTCATCACATAAAAAGCCATTGGATCTTGTACACTTTAATTTATCAATGTTTCTAAATTTGTAATTTGAAATATATATTAAAAGAGACTGCATAAAACCATGAAAGACATTACAAGAATATTTGAATTTCTAGAAATTTCCCAGGGTATGGAGAACATTTATTTCCTGTGAATAAAGATAGGGAAAATATGTTAAAGGCTTACTTTTCATTAAAAATTACAATATTTAATTTCACATAAATGTAGCTCTGGGAAGTCGGATTTGTAGCCAATAATAAATGACCAGTAACCTTTAGACTGCTAAATTGACAAAGTATTTAGGCATGAACAAATGACAAACACAGATAAAATAGAATTCATTGCTATTTATGTTTTACTGTTTGTAAGCATTTATATTGAGCCAATTTAAAATCTATTTTTCAATGTTAGAACTTTATGACCTGTCTTAATTTCAATTTTCTCAGCTTATTGAACAAGTCATTTTAGTTATAATTAAAAAATGAATAAAAGGTTGCTAGGTTTGTGGCTGACTTTAGATCACGGACATATATGATTTGACCACAAACTCAATAAAATTACTGCTTAATAATTACTAAGAAAGGATCCTTAATGACTGCCTATTAGAAATGAAAGCCCATGGTGTTAAAATGTATTTAGTAATTGAGCATTTCCAAGCCAATTTCAATAGCAAGTCTTTAATTAGTGTGCACAAAATTGAAATTTACTTACAGAGGGCTCGGCGCCTGTGGCTCAAGTGGCTAAGGCGCCAGCCACATACACCTAAGGTGGCAGGTTCGAATCCAGCCTGGGCCTGCCAAACAACAATGACAGCTGCAACCAAAAAATAGCCAGGCATTGTGGCAGGCACCTGTGGTCCCAGCTACTTGGGAGGCGGAGGCAGGAGACTCACTTGAGCCCAGGAGTTGGAGGTTGCTGTGAGCTGTGATGCCATGGCACTCTACCCATGGGGA
>CAUYQV010076139.1:0-12803 GCA_963574575.1 Galagoides demidoff
CTTCCCCATGGGCACATACTCTCTTTAACCAGTTCTAGTCACAGCCTTCCCCATGGGCACATACTCTCTTTAACCAGTTCTAGTCACAGCCTTCCCCATGGGCACATACTCTCTTTAACCAGTTCTGGTCACAGCCTTCCCCATGGGCACATATTCTCTTTAACAAGTTCTGGTCACAGCCTTCCCCATGGGCACATATTCTCTTTAACCAGTTCTGGTCACAGCCTTCCGCATGGGCACATACTCTCTTTAACCAGTTCTGGTCACAGCCTTCCACATGGGCACATACTCTCTTTAACCAGTTCTAGTCACAGCCTTCCCCATGGGCACATACTCTCTTTAACCAGTTCTGGTCACAGCCTTCCACATGGGCACATGTTCTCTTTAACCAGTTCTGGCCACAGCCTTCCACATGGGCACATACTCTCTTTAACCAGTTCCTTCTTTTTTCTCACCCAAGGAAGGTAAAGAACGTGTTTCCACATCATCTCACCATTCCTCCAATAAGTGCAATAATTACTGGGTGTCTGTTCATGATACTGCCACTAGTTTTGTATTTGATAAAAGTTGAATAATAAGATCTTATTCCCATAGCCATAAAGATTGTAGTCACACAGACGTGATGCTTTATAAACCACAGACTATAAGATGGGGTAGAAAGTGTAAGAGTATAAGAGACTTTTTATACTTATTTTTTTCCTTTTCAAGTGGAAAACATAGATTTTCTCCATTGTTAGTGTAGATTTTCTACATTATTATTTGATAAAGGGTAGAGAAAGGAAATGGTGAAACTATAAAGAATGAGCACAGGTTGTTCATCCTTTGGGCTTCAGGCTTTGTTCTTTTATTTATACACCCTACAAATAAGTGAGTGGCCAGGCATTGTGTTGGGTGCAGAGAGATTAAGGAAAAGACTTTGCCATGCTCCACTCAGAAGCTCAAGTGCAGTGGTCTCTTGAAGGCCGGCGAGCAGAGCGTGGGACTCTGGGCTCCTTGTCTGGCTGGCGTCCACTTGCAACGCTTCGTCAGGAAGGTTAGTCTCAATGATTTTTGAAAACTGTAGGGGGTGTGATTTTACAGAAAGATGGCTGTGAGTGGCGAGGAAGCTGAAGAAACTGTTGAGAGGGTGAACATTTCTGAAATCTGGATTCAAAATTTGCTAAAGAGCGAAAGATAAGGGAAGTCACACAGTTATGAGAAAGGGGATGATGTAATGTGATTGTTAATGTGGTTTTAATTTTTTTTATAACTTTATCTCTTAGGCTGGGAAAGATTAAATACAGATCACCTATAAGAGTCTCGGTTAAGCTTTTTTAGAAAGTCAGACACCATTTTTCAAGACATACTGCTTATTAACCCTAGACACGAAAGACTTATAAAAGGCAAAAAAGTATGATGGTGCTTCACATAACTGAATCCAAGAAAATCTTGGCTCTTCTTCTAAAAATCTTGAAATAAAATGCTTTCTGGAACATTAATTGGAAGACAGCTTGCTATCACCAAATTGTTAGTCTGCGTCAGAAACTCAAAACTGCTAACAGATGCACCCTACAGATTTTTAAAATACGGAATTATTTCAACCAGCTGCCAAACCACTGATCTATGTAACTTTTAAAGTATGAAATATGGATATAAATCTACATAACTGTTCAATTCTGAAAAAGTGTCCCTCTTTGTACTATATACCTTAAACATCTGATTTCCAAATGAAGACATGCCTTGACTAGAATTAAGCTATTTAAATTAACTCAGTAGTTTCTCTAAAAACAATTGAGATAAAATTCAGTTAAAAGTAGGTTTAGGTAAGCAAGTAGGCCAGGTATATTGGCATGCTTATCATCTTTGTACTTTGGGAGGTTGAGGAGGGAGGATTGCTTGAGGCCTGAAGTTCAAGATTAGCCTGAGCAACATAGCAAGACCCCCATCTCTATAAAGAAAAAAAAATAAATGGGGGGTTGGACTCCTGTAGTCCAGTTAGTTACCTAGGAGGCTGAGACACACTCCAAGGAGCACTGGAGCACAGGAGCTCAGGATTAACAGTGAGCTGGGGGATCCAGCCACTGTCCTCAGCCTGGGCTACATAGACCTATTTTTATAATACAGTTCCAATCATAAAGCTTTTCAATTTTGTAAAACATGCCTTTTGTATTTTCTTTAAACTTTTGCTGATTGCTAAAGAAGAGGCTTTGTCCCATTGTATGGGTCAGATTGGGTCTCTGAATACTCATATTTATTTGTATTATGATGATTCCATTTTAAAAATCATACAAACAATATATACCTTAGAAAGCAATGTAAGATAGAGGTAAGTATGAAAAAAAATCACCTATACCGGCTTTTTTTTTTTTTTTGAGACAGAATCTCACTTTGTTGCCCTCAGTAGAGTGCTATGGTATCATTGCTCACAGCATCCTCAAACTCTTAGGCTCAAGCAATTCTCTTGCCTCAGCGTCCCAAGTAGCTGGGACTACAGGTGTCTACCAAAACGCCTGGCTATTTTTAGAGATGGGGTCTTGCTTTTGCTCAGGCTGGTGTTGAACCCATGAGCTCAGGTAATCCAACTGCCTTGGCCTCTCAGAGTGCTAGGATTACAGGTGTGAGCTACTGTGCCTGACCCTTATACTGGCATTTTTTAAATATGGAAGAATTCTGTTTGCCATACAGACTGAAATGCTGCTAAGAGAAAAACATACATATATATCTATACATATAGATATATATATATTTTTTAATTTTTTTGGCCAGGGCTGGGTTTGAACCTGCCACCTCCGGCATATGAGCCTGGCACCCTACCCTTTTGAGCCACTGGTGCTGCCTGAGAGAAACATATTTTTAAAGAGTACCAAACAGCATGAGGTAGAGGAAGCGTTGTGCATTCTGGGGTCACCCAGAACTGGGCTTCCATCCTGGTTTTGTTGCCCAATAAGCTGCCCTATGCACAGGATTATTCTCTGTGAGTCTGTCTGCAAGGGGGTATAATACCTGCAAGGGTCCTGATGGGAATTCATGGCAGAGGGAGAGTGTAGAGAACTGGGGTAGTTGTCCTTATAGGAACATATTCCCATATAAGGTAGTATAGGGAAGTTCAAGACACAATGGCGTTGATTGCATATGCCTAAAACACTGTTTTCACTTTAACATTTTTTGGAAGACATTTCAAAAGGTTCTGAGATAAATTCAGTGGACAGAGTTTCAGAAAGGGAAGCTGTTTTAGTCCATTTACTGCTACTTAGTATACATGAAACTGGGTTATTTTATTTATTTATTTTGAGACAGAATCTCACTATATCGCCCTCAGTAGAGTGCTGTGACATCACAGCTCATAGCAACCTCCAACTCTTGGGCTTCAGCAATTCTCTTGCCTCAGCCTCCCAAGTAGCTGGGACTACAGGTGTGCACCGCAATGCCTGGCTATTTTTTGGTTGCAGTTGTGGTTGTTTAGTTGACCCAGGCTGGGTTTGAACCCGCCACCCTCAGTGTATGTGGCTGGCACCGTAACCACTATGCTATAGGTGCTGAGCCCAAACTGGGTAATTTTAAAAGAAACAAATTATTTCTTACAGTTATGGAGGCTGAGCCTCCCGAGATCAAGGCCTTCCTCATCAGGTGGGGACTCTGCAGAGTCCTGAAGTGGCATAGAGCATCATATGGAGATGGGGCTGAGCATGTAAGCTTGGGTCTTTTTTTCACTTCTTACATAGCTACTGGTCTCACTCTCATGATAACCCATTAATTGATTAGCCCATCTGTACACGAAGACAGAGTGCTCATGACCCAGTCACCTCCTACAGGCCCCACCCCTCCATGCTGCCACGTTGGGGCTTAAGTTTCAACATGACTTTCAGAGTGGCAGACTCTGAAACTGTAGCAGGAGCTCACATGAAGGGTATCATCTTGCTGATATGCATAACTCAAGACATAATCCCGAGGAAAAGGAAGCGAGGTCCTCATGCCAATGCACTGCACTCCAAGGGGCCAAATCTGAAAGCGCAGGTGCAGAAGAGGAAGCCTCAAAATTCAAGCGGGATGTAAAAGAGTAGTACAGACTGTAATGGGAACCAGGAGGCTGGAAGTCGTTTGAGATGAGGCTTATGTAAAAAACGGTGCCTGCCTGTGGCACTACGTCAGTAAGCAATAAAGTCAAAACTCTGCACCAGGTGAGAGGTCATGATAGAGTCTCAGAGTTGCTCTGGCCTTGAAAAAAGACTTCCCTGGGAACTAGAAAAACTTCCAGATTGGCCTCCGACTTGCTGCAGACCAGAGGCTGTGTCCAGCAGGAGAGGATTCTGATGCTTGCAAGTGGGCACGTGTTTTGCTTTTCAAGCAAAGAGAAAGATAGTTTCCTAGAATTCCCGGCCAATGAATTTGCCATGATTCCCACATGATGCTGAGAAGAATTAATTAGAAGATTTGTCAGCTGTTAAAAAGGGATTTCTCTGCTCCAACGGAACTGGCAGAGATTCACTGAGAACAATTCCTGCCAGAAAATGATAGCAGCTTTGAAAGGGGTCATTTCATTGGTGAAGGAGAGAAAAGGCTGCTTGTGGGACTCTGGTGGAGTATTTGGGAAAAATACTACATTTCTTTTAGTAAAGACAGGGTCTCGCTTTTGCTCAGGCTGGTCTCAAACTCCTGAGCTCAGGTGTGAGCCACCTCACGAGGCCCTGTGTTTTCTTTCTTAATACTTTCATAGGGATAACCAAGAGCCCTTGTAATTTATCATAAAACAAATCATTTGCAGATTTGGACTTTATTACTGTAACCAGACTTAACAAATGACTTGAGACACCCCTCTCCACCGTCTGGTCTGTCATTACACTGTGTGTTGACTTGGAGGTTGAAGGTGGGTGGCTTAGAATTTACTGCTAGAAAATTAGGCGTATGGATTTTATTTGATTTGACTTAAGAGATGTGTTGCTTTCTTTGCAAGGAAAAAAAAATATCTTGGGCCCAAAGAGAACTTTTCCAAAGAAATAGAGATGACTCTGTGAAAGTTCCTCATTTCTAGAGAAACACCCCCAAACGTGTATTATTAACTTTAGGGGTGTTCTATGTCTAGTATAGAGCTGTTAAAGAAGAAGTGAGTGAACAGTATCAGTTTTACATGTAACAAAACAAAATTGAAATCTACCTTCACTGGCAGAACCATTTAAATATTTGTAGTGATTAATGTTTTTAAAGTACGAAGGGTCACATAAGTTAAAAATGAGTAAACCTTTTCATAGTTAATATTCATCACCACATTTTTAGTTGTTACTTAACTATGAAAATTATCTGAGCACCATAAGAATTATCAGAGACAGAGGCCTGAAGCACAACTGGGATAAACCAAAAATATAGGAAATGCCATACTATCCACTACGATAATTTTTAGATCATTACTTTGAAATGTAATTGAGGATTTGATACAATTTTTTAAAAAAAGACAAACTCTTAACATATGGTTACATCAAAATTATACCTTGAGTTTGATTTCTTAAATGGACATAATATTTATATGAGTCCTCTGGTTCCACTTAAGTACCTTTTGTCAACACTTCTGAGACCCCTGAAGTGTGGTTATACTTTATTATGTTAAGGATAATGCAAATGAAATAGTGGCATGTGAACGTCCCCCTTCCTGTCCCCTGGGACCTCCTGGCTTTATTTTATTCCTTGTGTGTCACTGTTCTGAACACCATAGCCTGTTCCCTGGCAGTGTGCCCCAGGGAGTCCAGCTACTACTATGTAAACCACCTCCAAAGTGACACTCTCAAGCATCCTGGAAGGTATCCCAAAGAGTGAGCTATAAAAAGAGAAAAACGTTTAGCTTGTCGTAATTCCAAAAAGAAAGAAAGCAAAAAGTTGCAATGAAATTTTTGGCAACTAGGCCTTTTCAAGATGATTTCCTCACATGAGCTTTGCTGGCAGCTCCAACCTAACTGTGGGTGGCGGATGTTGGGCAGATCCATCTCGCACCCTCACAGATGCCTCCCCCTCCCTGGTTTGACCTGCAGTTAAAAGACCAAGAACATCTGCAGCTACCCTGAGGGAGATCCCCTTGTTGGGAGATGAAGCCCTTTGTTCAGGGATGAAACCCCTTGTTGGGGGGTGAACAGTCCTCTGTTGAGGAAGCATCATGGAAAAGAAAATAGGCTTTGGGTTGAAATGTTAGCTTTACCTTGTACAAGCCTCATGGACCAAGGAGGTAACTTCACCAGTGGGAGCTCATGTGCTCATTTGTGAGATGAGGTCAGGGTCAGGAGGAGGGCTGGGGCAAAGCACCGGTCTGAGTCTGCACTGCCCCCCCACCCCCCCCGTTTCCTTTGCTCCTCACTGCAGTGAAAGGTTTACAGTCAGACTTCAGTCCCTGAGCCCAGGATTGTGTAGCGCCCAGGAGTTCCACAAAGACCACACTGCCAAATAAGTCAAATTTACAGCAGAGTCCTTTTATTGTGTCCCAGCATGGGCTTTCTGAGAGCAGCCCCAAGTGCTTAAGGAGTCAGGGTTTTAAGGCTTGGTCTGCATCCTGGTTGGCACACAGGCTGTCCAGGGCATTGGGGGGTAGGGAGAGGTAGCTAGCAAGCATTGTACAGAAGCAGAATTTTGCGGTTAGCGATACGTCATACATCTTTCTTTTAATATTTTCCCATACATCTTAGTTCCAGTACTTTTCCTCTGTACATCTTTGTCTCAGTATTCTCTCCACCTGGCATTGTTTAAAGGTCAGCCTGGGGATAGTCAGTTCATTTCCCAGGCCCAGGAGTTAGTCAAGCAAGAAGTTAGTGAGTACTTTCCCATCTATCTCGGGAGTGAACCAGTCTTTCTCCATTTTCTTGAGGGCTTGCAGCCCGGGAATTTGTCAAGTGTTAACTGGCATTTTTCTACTTTAGCCTAGACCTAACAATGGACAAAGGCTCACTAAATTCAAACTGAGATTTAAGGTAAAGGACAAAATAGTTACAGGTAGAGCTGTCCAAGGAGTCAGAAATGCACTATTTTCTTTGAGACTGCCAGAGAAGACACATGGGTTTAGTGGCAGGTGGTTGGAAAAAGAAGTAGCTGGCAATTCCTTTTGAAGATAGAAAAAAGAGAAGTGAAGTGCAAACTTTTATGATTGGCTGTATCTCAAAAGGGGCACAATTTTGTTGTTGTATAATACTTTCTTATAAGTAGTTTGAGGTCAGGGCTGTGCTCAGGTTGTTCTGGGACCTACTGGAATTTTGTTTTCTTAATCCTCCTGTCTCCCATCCAGGCCACTTAGCCAAGAACACCTAGCCCTGTGCTTTCTTATGATCGAGATTCACCCAGTTCTGTGTCCCTTTGCGGTGGTTGGAGTGCCGGGTAAAGGTTCAGCCTTTCCATTGAGAAGCAGAGGAGACTATTTGTTTATTACTCATACACACCTGATCGGTGTACTTAGGGCTCAGGATTTTTTATGCCCTATTTCTCGGCATATATGTGATCTTGGAGGGAAAGAAAAAGAGATTATTTAGAGCTAATTGTGTTCTTGACAGTTTGATAACTATCACTGAATAAAAGAGGTCGTTTTATTATGAATATTGGTTTGCAAAGTGGATCAAGCTTGCTTGCTTTCTTTCCTTATAATTTCAGGGAGGATTTATTCCCAGGGGAACATTTTGGTCTCCCACAGTGTGATCCTTGATGTTGACAAGGATCTGGCTCCTAAAAGGCAGCTAGCAGTCTTGAAGGGCTTTAGACTGTCATCAAGAAAACGTCCCCTGAGTTTGTGAGAAGCAGATGTCATCTGAGAATTTCTGGGATTTCTTACACGGATCTAGGCCTAAGCTACATTTGTAGTGGCCCCTAATTAAACTCATGGGTGGTGGCTAAAATCATTTCAGAACCAGCCTTTCCAGAGCTGTATATGTTAGATCAGTGGCTTTCAGAGCTTACCCTGGGGCCATAAACAGGAACCTGTAGGGTCCCCGGAGGGTCTGGGCCAACCCAGCTTCTACCCAAGCTGCTTGGTGGTCCCACCCTACAGGTTGGACTCTCAGAGCTTGAAAAATAGGAAACTAATCACAAACTAATGTTTAAGTACCTTGGCAATCCTGGCTCTAACATTTATGGTTTCAGCTATTCGAAGCCAACTCGTAGCACATAATAATCTGTAATTTTGCTAAGGCATGAGTTTGAATAGCACTGACCGCAGAGCAGGTGTCATCTGTGTCAGCCTGGCTGAGTCAGCCTGACTGATGCTGTCATCCACGCGTCCGCTCAGCCTTTCACTCATCATTGCATACCTGTTGGACGGGGCAAATTATGTACCATGATGGCATTTGCAGTTGGAGGATTTTGTGATACCTAAGATGTGTCCCTCACAAATGTCTCAGGTCTTCCATAAAAAGGTCCAAGACACTGGACAGCTGATGGACTGCTGGTGCCGTGCCTGTGAGACGGGTGTGTGAGGTGTGTTCTAGGATGTTCCCTGCTGCGTCACCTCTTGGGCATGCGAGGGAATTGTGTGGGGTCCAGATTCGGCCCACATTAGCTCTTAAACACTGCGAAGGGAAAGATTCTCTTAACCCCACCACTGGCCAGTTCTTCTTAGAAATGTGATTTATGGAAAGCCACCATCAAAAAAACAACATCACGTCTCATTCTGTTCTTTGCTTTTGGATCTGTCCAAGACAAATGTTCCTGCGAGTGTGGTGTGTTCATACAAAAAGGGTATCTATTAGTGGTTTATTAATTTGGATCACGTTTGGAGTACTCTGTGAGCTTGTTAAAATAAGACACTGTGCCTCCCTGAAAACTGTTAATCTATTTAAAAGAAAAGGCACACAATTCAAGTATAGTCTTTTACTGATGTCCCTGTTACTACCCGATGCAGTCCCAGGCTCCATGATTACTAGGCGGGCGCCTTAGGTGAGTCTTCCTTGCACTTTGGTTTTACTGATCAGTGCGATTGCTAACCCTGCATTGTGCCCACGGTGTGGATGTGGAGCCCTGGATTTTGTCAGCGTCATCTTAAGAGCTCTAGGGAGAGGAAGGCTGTGATAAATGAAAACAAATGTGTTGACAGGCACCCCATGAAGGTGGGCACAGAGGCATTTTCTAGTCCTAGTCTATTCCTAGTGACACATGGAATGTCACTTACCTTCCTGGCAATTCTCTTAAACAGCCAAATCCCACTTCTGAATGCTTTCTGTAGGTTCAGAGATAAAGCAGATGGGTGCAAAGTACCATCCAGCAGAGGCTCCAGGCACCCCATGAGGGGCCCCTGGGCGTGTAGGCTGGGGGGATCCCCTCAGGGGCTTTTCTGGCTGCCTGTCCGCTCTACACCTTGCTCCTCTCAGGCTGTGGCTGGTGTGCCTGTCTCGGGTATTCCAGGGGTCACCTTTTCCATGGACTGCATTTCCTGGCACCTCAGAAGAGTGAATGGCTTGTCACTTTCTTTACTAAGCCATGTCAGTTCTCTGCCTCTAATTCAGTTTGCAAATTACTTTCTGCAACCATTAAAAAAAAAAAATAGCATCTGCTCAAATGAGCGGCTCTCCAGTCTCTCCAATTCAGCTGTGAAGACAGCTGAGGACACCAGATTGAGTTTGCTCTCAGCAAACTGGATACATGGAAATCGGAATTTCTTTAGAAATGGATGATTGTTCACTTTTCAAAAGGTTCCTTGCCTTACAAAAAAGATTCACAATAGGATCTCTTCAAACACCGACTTCTTCCAGCATGCTAAAAATAAGATTTAATTAACATCCTGAGTTTGTAGAGCATACTTCATGCATAAAGATAGCGTGCCTATAAGAAATCCCAAAAGTCTTTTAAAGTTAACCTTTAAAATTACTAAAAATTTTGTCTGACAGGTTCAGTTCTACTTAAAAATACGTTGATAGTTGTCCCTCTAGCCTGGAAGAAGGGATGAGTGCACCCTGCTGAATGAGAGTTTGAACGTGACACATTTAAAAATGAGGGCAGTACTTCACGTGACTGCCACACGTTAGTCTGACAGTGTCTGTTCTGGGAAACCTAGAGTTAAACCTTTTGACCTTGAAACCAGAAGGAGCGCTGTGGAAAGCAATGTTCATGTAAAATTCATTCACTATAATCAGGCCCGATCTGAAGGCCTCCAAGCAGTGATTCCATAGCCCATGGAGTGAAAGTCACGGGGATTGGGGGGAAATGGTCCAAAATGATAGCTGGCTGAGCGAGGAGACTTCTGTCTTCTGGGATAGCTGCTCAGTGTCATTGCCCTTTCATTCATTCAGTCCTTCACTCAGTGTTGAATGGCCAGTAAGCCCCATGCCCAGACCTTGGAGGGTACTAAAGCCCATTCAGGCATTGCCTTTGCCCCCATGGAGACTGCAGGCTGGTTTTCCCATCCCATGAGCATGGTGGGCTGTCATAGGGGACAGAATTGGCGCCTTTGGCACCTGTCCTTGTCTTTCTCTTACAGTTTCTTATCCTTTCTCCCAACTCACCCTCCAAAGTTCAGGGCGTTAGAGGACAGAATTGTCAGGTCATGTGTAGCCAAAAACAATGGGGTGTGGCTTTCTATGAGCTATTCACAGAAATTCTTTGTTTTTTCCTATACCTGAACAAGGGCATGAGCATGACTTTTTTTTTGAGATACAGTCTCACTCTGTTGCCCAGGCTAGAGCGCCATGGTGTCATCATAGCTCACAGCAACCTTAAACTTCTGGGTTCAAGCGATCCTCTTGCTTCAGACTCCTGAGTAGCTGAGATTACAGTGTCTGACACAATGCCCAGCTGGCTTTTCTGTTTTTAGGAAAGACAGGGTCTTGCTGTTGCTTAGGCTGGTCTTGAGCTCCTGAACTTGAGCAATCCAACAACCTGGGCCTTCCAGGGTGTACTTTTTTTTTTTTTAAAATAGGTGTACTAATTCCTAGTTGCTTGTGGTGACTTTCTCATCCTAGCGTTAATGGCCCAGAGAGAAAAGGAGAATGTTGGGAGGTAGAAGAGGAAGGAGGAGGCTTGTTTGGTTGTTGGGGCTGGGGACTGGATGGAGACTGGGAGTGTCCTGACTCTCTGCTGGCCAGGGAGGGGTAGAGTATGTGGTTAGTACAGTCACTGAACCCTAGTCCTTAAGAAGGTGAGGGGGCAGTGGCCTCTGCAGTTCACTTTTTCAGTTAATCAGAGAGGAGCTCACAGTCAAGGGGGAAAGTGAGGATGTGAATAGAGCGCCCGCAGAGGCCTGGACCAAGGGAGACTGGCACTGGGAAGGCCTGGCAGGGGGGGAGGCCATTAAGCAGAGGATTGCAGTGGCTGACTGAGCCATATCAGGGTTGAGCAGAGAGCATGCAGCTTTCCAGACAGGGGGAATGGGAAACTTCAGCTTTGCTCCTGTAACTCCGGGATCAGGGAGCATCTCTGCTGTCCCCCTCATCCGCAAGGCTGCCTGAGAATGGCCACCTGTGCTGCCTCCTCTGTGATGGATGCTCACACAGCCTCTCCCTCCATCCCCATGTAGCCTTGGGGAGGGGAGGGTTTCTCAGAGTGGCTAAGGAATGTCCTAACAAAGAATAAATCCCAAGGTGCAAACCCGACACATCTGAGCGCAGCGCCCTGTAACCAGTGTGCCGAGCTGCCCCTCCTCACATGGCTTTGCTGAAGGCCTTTTGACAGGCCCTGAGACCCTGCAGCCGGGCCTGTGCCTTCCTCTCACCTGTTCACAACAGTGGACTCCAACACCTAGGGAAACAGTTCAATCCATTGTGGTCCCAAAGTCCACATTATATTTGGATCGTTCATGCCAAGTGACATAATTTTTTGGATCTAGTATCTGAGAGTTTGAATTAAATGAATGAGGGACATTGTAGGACCAAGAATCAGAGCATCAACTAGATAGTCAATTATTGTGTACCCCAAGCAAGCATGAAAGCACTGAGCTTTAGTTTTCAAATTTAAAATGAGAGGTTTGTGCCTTACAGTTCCCAAGGCCTGATTTAGCTGATATGATCCCTCTTTCCATGACAATGGCATTAAGTAACTTCTTTGGGGACTCCCAAGAGTCGTGTGCATGATACACGTGTGGACATGAGCAGGAGACAGAATCTCAATTTAACGGAGGAGCCCTGGGTATATCCCATCATAGCAATCAACTTCCCGGTAGGAAGTGCTTGCCTGTGTTTATTTTAATTGTTCTTACACTTGGTACTTGGAGAGACATGACTTTGTATTGTTCTAATGATCTAATGGGATGTAGCCCCACACATTTTAAGTAGGTTTTTAACTGCAGAACAATAAAACATTTAGCAAATTGTGTTGGAACGTGTCTGCACACACTGCTACTTTCAGCTCTGTGCCAGCCGTCCTGCTTCCATATGGGCTGACCAGTGTGACCAGCTGGGCAAGGCAGATGGGGCTCCGGCATCTGGGAGTAACTGGCGTCTTCCCTTCCCCATGGCAGGATGGGCTGGCTGAGGCTTGGAG
The DNA here is from genome assembly GCA_963574575.1 of Galagoides demidoff. Taxonomy (NCBI): domain Eukaryota; kingdom Metazoa; phylum Chordata; class Mammalia; order Primates; family Galagidae; genus Galagoides; species Galagoides demidoff. The sequence goes on from CAUYQV010076139.1 coordinate 12,406, forward strand.
CGGAACATGTTTTGGAAAAGCCCTTGTAGATGCGGAGTCTCCTTGGTATTGATCAATCACCTTCTTAATTAGCCCACTAGTGATTGATCTGATAGCATTAGTGGTGGGACAGATCACCCCTCCCCCCGCCCCATGTAGATTTTCTGTCCCCTGGCTTTTGAATGAGGGGAGAACAGAGGAAGAGGAGAACATGGCGATTCCAACTATGGGCTGTGCTGATCACTGGCACCGGGGATAAGAGGGTTACCGGGGGGGGGGCAGGATGGTAATTTAAAAGGGGATCAGAGCCCCTGTGTGGGTTTGGGCTTGGTGTCCTTCCCAGCTATAATTCAGAAGTGATTCTAAATGTTGGACTTGGTTCACAGCCTGCTGATACAGGTCCCGTGAGGGTGGATTTC
>CAUYQV010076140.1:0-10326 GCA_963574575.1 Galagoides demidoff
AAATTGGGGGAAAGATTCCCTATTCAACAAATGGTGCTGGGTGAATTGGCTGGCGACCTGTAGAAAACTAAAAGTGGACCAACACCTTTCTCCTTTAACAAAAATTAACTCTCACTGGGTAAAGGATTTAGACTTAAGACATGAAATAATAAAAATTCTTAGAGAGCGTGTAGGGGAAATGCTTAAAAAAAATTGGCCTGGGAGAATACTTTATGAGGAGGACCCCCCAGGCAATTAAAGCAACATCAAAAATACATTACTGGGATCTGATCAAATTGAAAAGCTTCTATACTGCCAAGAGCACACTAAGTAAAGCAAATAGACAGTCCTCAGAATAGGAGAGGATTTTTGCAAGTTATATTTCTGACAAAGGTCTAATAACCAGAATCCACAGAGAACTCAAACTTATTAATAAGAAAAAAGCAAGTGATCCCATTTCATTGTGTGCAAGAGACATGAACAGAAGCTTCTCTGAAGAAGATAGATGCATGGTCTACAGACACATGAAAAAATGCTCATATTGTTAATCATCAGAGAAATGCAAACCAAAACTACTCTGAGATACCATCTAACTCCAGTAACAGTAGCCCACATCACAAAATCCCAAAACTTCAGATGTTGGCTTGGATGTGGAGAAAAGGGAACACTTCTGCACTGCTGGTGGGAATGCAAGCAAGTACGTCCCTTTTGGGTTTTTTGTTTTGTTTTGTTTTGTTTGAGACAGAGCCTCAAGCTGTCCCTCTGGGTACAGTGCTGTGACATCACAGCTCACAGCAACCTCCAAATCCTGGGCTTAAGCGAGTCTCCTGCCTCAGCCTCCCAAGTAGCTGGGACTACAGGCACCCGCCACAACGCCTGGCTATTTTTTGGTTGCAGCTGTCATTGTTGTTTGGTGGGCCCAGGCTGGATTCGAACTCATCACTTTAGGTGTATGTGGCTGGCACCTTAGCCACTTGAGCCACAGGTGCTGAGCCATACATCCCTTTTGGAAGGAAGTTTGTAAAACACTCAGGGATCTAAACATAGACCTGCTATTTGATACTACAATTCCTCTTCTAGGTGTATATCCAAAGGAACAAAAATCATTTGGCAATAAAGATATTTGCACCACATTGTTCATTGCAGCTCAATTCATAATTGCCAAGTCATGGAAGAAGTCCAAGTGCCCATTGACCCATGAATGGATTAATAAATTGTGGTATATGTATACCATGGAATACTATGCAGCACTAAAAAAATGAAGACTTTACCTCTTTTATGTTTACATAGATGGAACTGGAAAATATTCTTCTTAGTAAAGTATCTCAGGAATGGAAAAAAAGATATCCAATGTACTCAGTACTACTGTGAAACCCATTTACAATCACTTATATTTGCATATGAAAAATGAAACACAACTATAGCCTAGGATGAAGGAAAGAAGGGGAGGGAGAATGGAGCGGGGTGGGTCAATAGAGGGAGGGTTTGTAGGGGGACCACACCTATGGAGCATATTGCAAGTACAAATTGGATCTATCAGGTATAGAACACAAATGTCTTAATCCTGTAATTGGGCAATTGTGGTGAAGGCTATGTTGATTAGTAGGATGTAAGCCCTCCAATTTGCACAAATATTCAACACATTGTATCCCATAATGGCATAAATGTGTTTATGATCTATGAACAAATGACTTAATAAAAAATAAATCTTGGGGCTCGGTGCCTGTGGCTCAATCAGCTAAGGCGCCAGCCACGTACACCTAGGGTGGCGGGTTCAAATCCCCAGCCCGGGCCCGCCAAACAACAATGATGGCTGCAACCAAAAAAAAAAAAAAATAATGGCCGGGCGTTGTGGCGGGCGCCTGTGGTCCCAGCTACTTGGGAGGCGGAGGCAGGAGACTCGCTTGAGCCCAGGAGTTGGAGGTTGCTATAAGCTGTGATGCCATGGCACTCTACCCCGGAGGATAGCTTGAGGCTCTGTCTCAAAAAAAAAAAAAAAAAAAAAAGGGCAGGGCAGAGATGTAGCTGATCTGAACTGTGCAGCGTGGTCTGCACCCATGTCCAACAGCCAAATGCCGAGAGGGAGACACAGCTCATCCTCCTGCTTTCCTTTTCCTTGTCTCTTCATGAGACCGAGGACATAGAAATCAAAGGAAGTGCAGTTCTTAGGGCCCCTGTTCAGAAGCTGGTTTGACAGTTAACAGCTAAGGGTTTGAGGCCAACGATGAAGGCAGGCAAGGTGTTCTGTTTCCACAGGTGCCTTCAAGCCTGGCCGTGCTAAAGAGAGCCAGGGTTTGCTTCTTCACTCCAGAGCCCCCCACAGTAGCGCCATTGCTCAAGGAACTGAAATCTATAACATCCTTTCCTATGGAAATGCTGCACGGGCAGAGAGAAGAAAATGCAAGTGATGAGAAGGCAGGGCAGCAAGAGGTTTTACTGTTATATTCCTGTCCTGATGACCTTCATTCACTCTTGGTGTCTACCACAATCTGTCAAGTCTTAAAAGTTTATTTCTAGCAATAAAGCAGGTAGCTTGGAACAGTTCATATCCCTGGATATGGCAGGCAGGGCGGTCAAGGGAAGACCGAGGTCCCTGGAGGCAGAAAGATCTGTGTATGATCAATTCTGCCATAGACGGGGCACAACCTTAGCCAGTCCCTCAGGCGTTTGAACTCCGCATGGTTCTCTGTAACGTGGTCACGTTCGTGCTCACTCCATGGTGCTGCTGGGAGTACTGAATGGATCCTGAGACCCCGAGCGCCTGGCCTGGGGCCTGACGCAGTCTGTGGCCATCCATTCAGTGGCTACTGCTGTTGTGATTAAAAATATTTTATTTCCAGAAACTACATTTTGTTATTGCCATAATCTCATGGACCAAAAGCAAATTGAGGAATCTCTATTTTCCCCTCCTATGCGGTTGGCACTTTTGGAGGAAAATCTCCTGCAGGTCAATTAAAACAGTAGAGCCAGTTGTAATTTTTCAGGGTTTTACAGTTATCTACCACCAACAACAATAAAATCAGAACCTAAGACCAGATTAAATTAGGCTTACAACTACTAAAAGCAGCTAAAAAACGATAAAGCCACAAAAGTCAACATATATCCTGAAAACTATGTCCAAAAGGTAAATTACAATTCTTGTGTTTGTGGGTAGAGCCAATGGGGTGACTGAAGGAAGGGAGTGTATAAAGTGGGTAAGAAATCTGGACGTGGGTTCAAATCCATCTCCACTACGCAGCATTTGATCTTGAGAAAAATAAAGTGTCCTTTAGTTCTCGATCCTCAGTCTTCTCATCAAGAAAATGGTGAGGCTCAGCGCCTGTGGCTCAATCGGCTAAGGCTCCAGCCACGTACACCTGGGGTGGCGGGTTCGAATCCCCAGCCCAGGCCCACCAAACAACAATGATGGCTGCAGCCAAAAGATGGCCGGGCATTGTGGTGGGCGCCTGTGGTCCCACCTACTTGGGAGGTGGAAGCAGGAGACTCGCGTGAGTCCAGGAGTTGGAGGTTGCTATGAGCTGTGATGCCATGGCACTCTACCCAGGGGGATGGCTTGAGGCTCTGTCTCAAAAAAAAAAAAAAAAAAAGGAAAAGAAAATGGTGAAAGACAGAGCCGGGCCTGCTGGCTCATGCCTGTGCTCCTAGCACTCTGGGAGGCTGAGGTGGGTGGATTCCTTGAATTCAGGAATTTCAGACCAACCTGAGCAAGAACAAAAACCACCTGTCTACTAAAAATGGAAAAACTAGCTCAGACAGGGTGGCGGGTGCCTGTAGTCCCAGCTACTTGGGAGGCAAGAGGATTGCTTAAGCCCTAGAGTTTGAGGTTCCTATGAGCTGTGATGCCACAGGGCCCTAGCCTAAGTGACACAGTGAGACTCTGCCTCAAAAAATAAAATAAAATAAATCAAATAAAATATTAAATAAAATGGGGACACTAATAGACCTACTTCACAGGATTGTTGTGAGCTTATATGGGATCCTGCACGTAAAGGATTCATAAAAGCTCCAGTAAAGACTCAGTGTTGTCATTATTAACAGTACACATAAGCCTTTTGCCTTTATTTATCTTTGGTTGGTAACCATCATTTTGTTTTCTGGCCATCTCTAAGTCACAAAGACTTCCCAAAGCAAAGACATGGGCTGTTTGCTTCTAGAGCCCTTGCATGCATTTGAGAACTGTATGCATATGGGAATGGAACAGTCTAGAAAAATGTTACATAAAAGTCATGAGCCGGTCACATATGGTTCTCTGCTAAGTCCATAGGAGCCCCCAGGCTGGTCCCTTTCTTTTGGAGAGACACCAGCTGACTCCCAAAAGGCCAATAGCAAGTCAAAGGCCAGGCATCAGGTTTTGACATCTCACCATCAAAATTCATCTATCAGTGGGACACAGTTCGTAGGACTAATATTGTTTGATTTGGCAATGAGGTGAAATGTCAATAGTTTTCCTATTTTGACTGAAATTATTAAATATACCACAGGGACTATCACATGTGTGTTAGTCATCCCCGAATAAAGATGAGCATACTTCCCTGAGAAGTTCCTCATGGGATAAAGGATCATCACAATGCTTTATATTTGAAATGCAGACTTCCTTCCCATCCTGGTGTCACTTGGAGAATTGTGTCACTGTTGCCAAAGGCTTAGGTTTCCTTCACTCCATACCTGGGTTCTCCATTGATGGTAATGAGAATTTCACCTTCAAGCACAATGGAATATATAGGACTAAAATGACAACAGCAGCAGGAAAAGAATCCATTTTATACGTTGTGCCACAGAAGACTTTTCTTGACGATTTCTGTTATAGTCATTGACTATTGCTAAGAAAGATCCATTTGGAAACCCGAAAACATATTGTCTCTAGAGGCTCGTCTTTTGAAAACATACCTTTACCCTTACATGTCACCACAAATTACATAAAAGAATAATTATAGATCAATCTACATGATTTTAATTCTGTGGTTAGTTACTTACAAAAGCATGCTCTTCTGGCCCTGCCATTAGCCTGTACGGTATTGTGTGGCTTTAATCTGAAAGCTTGGGATTTTTGGAGAAAAGTCTGTCCGTATTTTCTTAAGGAAGCATAATGCAAAATTTTCTGCTCACTGCAATGTAAACTATGATGAACTCTTCGTACTCCCTGTTCACACATGAGCTACGTAACCTATAGATCTATGAGCTGTCAGAATGTAGCCCTCAAATCAGAACCCAACCAAACCTACGGGAAAGAAGGAGAAACATAAAGCCCATTTATAGGAGTGACCGAATGTCAAGAATGTATCAAAGCAGTTTGTGGACTGTCCTGTTCATTACTTCGCTGACTTAGAAACCTTGAAGTGTTTGGTATCCATTTCATTAGCTATGAAAGTCGGAACTGTAACGGGATTTACAGAACAGTCCTGCTACAGAGGGGGGACTTCACTGCTTGGTCAGCTTCTCCTCCTAATCTAATCTTTCCAAATGGAGTTGGCCTGGCAGTGGCCAAACTCGGACAGCAGGATCTCTTCTGTCGAGAAAAGTATGAATTTGAGCTATGAAATGAGCAGAAGTGTTTTTCTATTACTCTGGATGCTTCCTCTCGCGGAGTTTACATGAGCAGTCTAGCAGGAGGTGTTATTAAATAGCCTCAGAAATTAGCCCCAAAACAATTATCTTGGTTTAGCTATGGAAAAGGGACACCAGAGGCTTAATGAAAAGAGCGTTTACATTTTTGTGATTGAATATCTGTTGGACATCTCTGCAGTTATTAACCCTCATGGACAGGACTTCAGAGTTTTTATTATTTTTAATTGAATCGTTTTCGGGAAATTGCAGATTAAAAACACTTTTCTCCCCTGTGATAGTCAGAGATCCCGGGGCAAACCGAGTAATAATGGGTTCGTTAAGTTCGGGATCAATCTTGAGCATGGCAAGGAGTATTCCTTCCTTTAACATAAATTAGGATTTTCATAGGATAATGGAGTTACAGAAATCCTACGTAGGAGAAAGCATCTCCAGCCACATAACCTATCACTCATTCCTTACGATTTCTTCCAACACTCCCAGCTTTCTTTGCATTTACTGGTAAACTGGCCAGGAATCAATACTTCCTACAGAGAATATTCCAAAAGTTCCCATTTCTCTTTCTCCGTTTTTTGTTTTCCCCTGCGGATAGCTAGAATGTTGGGTTTCTTCACCCCGCTTCTTTTTCTCTGTTCTGTCCTCATTCCACACACCTTCTCTCTCTAGTATTTGCTATTTTTTAGTATTCGCTGGCTCTGATGTCAAATCTTAAATGTTACTCAGGCAATTGCTCTAATCTTTCCTCCCAATTCCCCTTCCCAACCTCGCCTCCCCAGTCACTCCATCATTCCCTTTCTTTTTTTCTTTTTTTCTTGTCTCTTAACTCTCTCCAATCTTCCCCGTATTTCTGGAATTGAGTTTATTCCAACTCAATGCACTTTCCAGGTGCATCATATATCACCCCCCGAGTCTGGGATTTGATGGTTCTTTGGATGTAGCCAAATGCTGGTGGAGTTTGTATTTCTTTCCCCCCGATCATTGTCAGCATGTTGACTCAGAGTGTTTTTTTTTTTTTAAACATCTCCCACTGTTTCCCGAGGGAGGCTTTTGCAAGTGGGTTATCTTCTACCTTGTAGTCTATTTCAGGAATGTGAGAGGAGAGAAAACATGACTTAGGAACTCTGTTAGAAAACAGGTCCACGTACCCCATCCCATCCTCTGCCTTTTTTTAGAAATAAATCTATTTTCTTAGCATTTTCAGATTTGTTAACTATATTTTATTATGAAAATGTCATGGTGGCAGACGCCAACAAATTGCAGCTGAGGCTATCAGAGGGAAAGTGAAGAACTCAACTCAACTTGGGGCAAAATGATTCCTCTAGTTGTATGATAAACATTTTTTAAAAACAGTTGATCCCAGGCCTGGTGGCTTGCACCTGTAATCCCAGCACTCTGGGAGGCCAAGGTGGCTGGATTGCTTGAGCCCAGGAGTTCGAGACCAGCCTGAACAAGAGCAAGACACCATCTCTACTAAAAACAGAAAATTTAACTTTGGAGGCTAAGGCAGGAGGATTGTTTTAGCTCAGGAGTTTGAGATTGCTATGGGCTCGGCTCCGACTATGGCACTCTACCCAGGGTAACAAAGCGAGAATCTGTTTCAATAGAAATAATAGTTGAAAAAGGCCTGTACTGAAATTAGAGCATCTTTATTAATGTTAACAAGCTGCGTCTTTACATTTTCTTCCCCTGCTCGTTCCCATTTTTAAACTACTTTCTATTATCAAAGTAGTTCGTAGGAGGCATAAAACTAGGGGTAAGACACAAGCAAAAAGAAATGTAAAATTAAATGAGATACTACAAAAATTTGGCGTTTCATTATACAAGTTTTTTTCTATATTGCCATCAGGAGTACTATTCAATATAAAGAGACAATTTATGGCAGCAATTAGATGGAAGTGGGCTAAGCTAAAATCAACCACAAGCCACTTTAAGCAATCAAAGAAAAGACTACCCCAAATCTGTGCATCAATACAGCAGATCTGGAGGACCTGCGAGTCTGATGGGTTTGGGAAAAAACCCTTTATTGTCCTCCCTAAGTTTTATATATTAACATGTATTATATTCATAGATTCTAAGGCGACAGCGGTTCTCAACCTGTGGGCCGTGACCCCTTTGTAACAATGAAAATACATCCTGCATATCAGATATTTACATTATGATTCATAACAGTAGCAAAATTACAGTTATGAAGTAGCAATGAAAATAATTTTATGGTTGGAGGTCACCACAACACGAGGAATTGTATTAAAGGGTCACAGCATGAGGAGGCATTAGGAAGGTTGAGAACCACTGTTCTAAGGGGTTCTCAAACATGTAAACCCTTCTCAGCCATTTGATAATAGATTTTTAGAAAATAAGCTACATTAAATTTAGACAATTTCTTTTTGCTAAATAATTACAGTATACGTTTGTCTGTATAATTATATATCACTATTGTCTCTTATTTTATTTTATGAGACAGAGTCTCACTTTGTCTCCCTTGGTAGAGTGCTGTGGCATCAAAACTCACAGCAACTTTAAAGTCTCCAGCTCAAGCGATCCTCTTGCCTCAGCCTCCCGAGTAGCTGGGGCTATAGGCGCCTGCCACGCCCATCTAGTTTTAGAGATGGGGTCTCGCTCTTGCTCAGGCTGATCTTGAACTCCTGAGCTCAGACAATCCACCTTCAGCCTCCCAGAGTGCTGGAATTACAGGCGTAAGCCACTGCACTGGACCAACTTTGTCTTTAAATTGCAATCAAAATATGACTCAAAAGATTTTTTTTTATCCTTGGAGGCACTTTTGAGTCTTTCTAGTGCCATCAAAGATACCTCACTGCTGTTCAGTTCATTCTCCTTCAATTATGTATCCGCCAGTCCTGGGAAATGTGTTGCTTTTGTAACTTACAAACAGCAGGTTAACTCTCAGGCTTTTATGGGCTCATGGATTTAGGAAACATCACGGTGGCCTGGTTTCCCTCAGTATGTGGGTATTTGGTCTTCCCTGCGGATCCATTCTCAGCAGACTCGACCCTCGTGGAGGTTGTGGTAGCTATAATCTCCTATCTTCTTTTTTATTCTGATAGTCATGAGAACATCTCTCTCTCAATCCGATAAAATTCCTAGATCTGGCTCTCCCCACCCTGAATTAGGTCATATGACCACTCCTTGCTCATCACCAGGCCTTGTCACATGAGACTTACTGAGTTTCTGACACTCTGTAGAGTGGCGTGAAGGAACTTTCCGTGGTGACAGAAGTATTCAGTAACCTACGCTGTCCGGTACGGTAGCCACTCCTCATGCATGGCTATTGATTACTTGAAATGTTTCTAATACAACTGAGAAACTCAATTTTAAATCTTACATTAGTACTTTAAATTTAGATTAAATAACCACTACTGTATTGGACAGCCCAGCTCTAGGGTCTGGTGCCTTTGAGTCAAACCTGTTTAGGTTACATGGATGGAAGGGTGGTTTCCCAGGAAAATGTTTTTATGGGGAACAGATCCTATCTTTACCAGAGTGGGAAATATAGATACCAAGGGGAAAACACAAAACAAAAAATAAATAAATAAACAAAAAAATAAAACCCCAATATGTTGACTATGTGTACTCCAAAACGTGCACTTTTTAGTAACACCTTTTGGGCTGAGAGTTTAACTTCGGATTACGTGGCTCATGTTATATTACTTTTTTTTTTTTTTTTTTTTTTAGAGACATAGTCTCACTTTGTCACCCTTGGTAGAGTGCTATGGCATTATAGCTCACAGTAACCTCCAGCTCTCGGGCTTAGGTGATTCTCTTGCCTCAGCCTCCCAAGCAGCTGGGACTACAGGGGCCTGCCAGCGCGCCCAGCTGTTTTTTTGTTGCAGGTTGGCTGGGGCTGGGTTTGAACCTGCCACCCTGGTATATGGGGCCAGCGCCCTACTCACTGAGCCACAGGCACCACCCATACCTACAGTGTTTCTAATGCTTGTTTTCTTTAATTAAAAGGCATACAGTAGAACTTTGGACAGACAAGTGTGCAGGCCCCAATAAGAATCCATCTTAAGCTCTTGTTGATAATCCACAGCTTTTAATTGAATTATCTCTTATGTACATGTACAGGGTACTCATTTTTTCAAAAGCTATTTTAAACGACATATATGGAATTAAATGAAAATTCATGCGGCATTTTTAACACAAATAACTGAAATCACAACTACTCATCGGTGCATGGACATTGTCACACGCACAGTGGCGATTACACTACACTGTGTTCTTTTGTCGAAGTACGAAATGTTTTTTTTGACACTCACTCATTTATTGAGTCAACTACATTCCCGAGACTGAGTTCTTGCCCTTATTTAACTTCTAATTCTCTATTTTATGAAAGTGGGAAGCACCATGCATCTTAGACTCAAGACAAAATAGACCAAATTAATACCAGTTTATTGCAAAAAATTAGAAATATGGAGACATAATAAATGAAAAATAAAAAATCATCTATGATACCATTACATACAACTGCCATTAATATTTTATTCTAAGTTTCTTGACTTTATTTTATTTTATTTTATTTTATTTTTTTTGAGACGGAGCCTCAAGCTGTCCCCCTGGGTAGAGCGCCATGGCATCACAGCTCATAGCAACCTCCAACTCCTGGGCTCAAGCGAGTCTCCCGCCTCTGCCTCCCAAGTAGCTGGGACCACAGGTGCCCGCCACAACGTCCGGCCATTTTTTGGTTGCAGCCATCATTGTTGTTTGGCAGGCCCAGGCTGGGGATTCGAACCCGCCACCTTAGGTGTAGGTGGCTGGCGCCTTAGCCAA
>CAUYQV010076141.1:0-11478 GCA_963574575.1 Galagoides demidoff
TCACCATTTTGCCTGAGTGAGCAGATGGTCACCTTTATTTAAAACACAATTTCAATAAGCGAGCTTATTCTCCACAACATTGCTTTTACGTGAGACGTGAGACCCTTACGGCAACACCCTATAGTTTAGACAACAGGTGTATAACAACACACCCTGCTAATTTTTAAATTTTTGGTAGCAACAAGGTCTCATGATGTTGCCCAGGCTTGGTCTTGAACTCCTGGCCTGAAGTGATTCTCCTACCTCAGCCCCTCCAAGTGCTGGGATTATAGGGATGAACCACCATGCCTGGCCTATGTGATATTTTTATACACACAGACACACACATACATAGGGTATCCATAAAGTTCATGTGCAATTTAAAATTCCACACTATTTTAAAATGCACAAGAACATGCATACACACACACACATATAAATTCCTTTCTGTAACACCCAAATTACCTTTATGAATCTAATTCCTATAGTAATTCTAGGCTGCTATCATATTTAAATAAACTACCTCCTGAAAACAATCTTTACAGGCTTTGTTTTCCCAGAAAAGGTTCTCAGTAACAAATCCATGAATTTCCAAAGTCTCATATCATAGTACTAATTACACATTGGATAACAGTAATAAAAATGTTAAGTTTCCTGACAATCTCTGACCCCTGCCCCCAATTGGTATACAACTATTAATAAATGTTAAGGGAATTTAAAAAGATAAAAATATTTCATCATGATGAGGAAAACATGATTTTTCTCAGAGTCACTCAGTGAATAATGAGTAAAGAAAAGGAGGCAGGGTGTGGTGGCTTATGCCTATAATCCTAGTACTTTGGGAGGTCAAGGCAGGAGGATCATTTGAGCCTAGGAGTTCAAGATAAGCCTGGGCAACATAGTGAGACTCCCCCCATCTCTACAAAAATAACTAAGAAAAATCAGCCAGCTGTGATGGTGCACACCTGTAATGCTAGCTACTGAGGAGGCTAAGCTGGGTAGGTCTCTTGGGCCCAGGAGTTTGAGGTTACAATGAGCTATGATCATGCTGCTGCACTCCAGCCTGGGCGACCTAGTGAGACCCTGCCTCCAAAGGGAAAAAACAATATGAAAAAAAACAAAGAAAAAAAGGTATTAATAGTTCCTTCCTGAAAATTTATAAAGAGGGATTTTTTTTTTTTTTTATTAGAGACAGAGTCTCACTTTTTTGCCCTCGGTAGAGTGCCGTGGCAGCACAGCTCATAGCAACCTCCAACTCCTGGGCTTAGGCGATTCTCCTGCCTCAGCTTCCCAAGTAGCTGGGACTACAGGCACCTGCCACAACGCCTGGCTATTTTTTGTTGCAGTTTGGCCGTGGCCAAGTTTGAACCTGCCACCTTCAGTATATGGGGCCAGTGCCCTACTCACTGAGCCACAGGTGCCGCCCAAGAGGGATTTCTTAATTGATTAAAATTTCTCTTTATTATAAAGCAGCCTACTCTGAAAACTTTCTTTTATAATCAGAATGTTTAAAAACTCATTTATCTCTCCTTACTGAGAACCAAACAAAAAACATAAGTTAATACAGATTGAGCATTCCAAATCTGAAATCTGAAATGCTACAAAATCTGAAGCATTTTAAGCATCCATATGATGATGCTCAAAGGAAAAGCTCATTGGGGAATTTTGCATATCAATGTTCAACCAGCACATATAATGTAACTATTCCAAAATCTGAAAAAAGTAACAAAAGATGAAATACTTCTGGTCTTAAGCATTTTGAATAAAGGACAATCAACTTGTAAATACAAATGTTTCACTAGTTAATAAAAGCCAGAAATCTGGAGTTGTGTCTATTTTAGAAACTAATGAAATTTTAAAGAGAGGTAGAGGTAAAAAAAAATTAAATGACAATATTCTCAAATAATTTTATAACTCTAGATTATGCTTTAAAACTCTCTGCCAGCTGAGACTCTTCCCATTATTTATTCCTATTATAAGTATTGTCAGCCAACTAAATCTTACTGCCTTTAGTTTCTATGATTCTTTTTTTTTTTTTTTTTTTAGACAGAGCCTCAAGCTATCCCCCTGGGTAGAGTGTCATGGCATCACAGCTCATAGCAACCTCCAACTCCTGGGCTCAAGCGAGTCTCCTGCCTCTGCCTCCCAAGTAGCTGGGACCACAGGCGCCCACCACAACGCCCAGCCATTTTTTTGGTTGCAGCCATCATTGTTGCTTGGCGGGCCCGGGCTGGGGATTCAAACCCGCCACCTTAGGTGTACGTGGCTGGCGCCTTAGCCAACTGAGCCACAGGCGCCGAGCCAGTTTCTATGATTCTTAAAATCTCACTCTCCAGGTTGATGTCTATCATTCTCCATGGTGGCAACTGTCTCCTCCTTTAAAAGTGAGCGGGTGTGCAGCTGGGGCAGAAGGAAAGGGGGGATTTCAGGGGTGTTGGTATTGTCCTACATCTTAACCTTGATAATGTTTGTACAAATAACTCAACATATGATAATTCAAAAGTTATATACTTAAAATTTGCAATTTTTATCTATATATGCTATAATTTAATTAAAAATCTATTAATTAAAAAAAAACGTCCTCCTGAAGTCTTCCCCTTACTGGTTTACCAGGGTCCAATTATTCAATCTTCTATCTACTGTCTTGGCTTAGAGTACGTTTATTTTTCTACCTATCCTAATACTAATGCCATATTCATAGTTCTTATTTTCAGCTAGCTCATGAACTTTAGTAACAGTAACAATGTAAAAATGCCCAAATGGACATACACACATATATATATGAAATTAATGACTGCATATATATGTTAGAAATACATGAATCTAATGTGGGACTTTGATTTTCTGATGAGTCTTTCTGCTGTCATTTTCAACTGAGTACGGATTTAAGGGCTTCACTGTGAGATGTCAGATCTAAAGCCTGAGCTGTTTTCATGTACACTACAATGGTTCATAAAGTGTATCTACAACTTTTTCAACATTATTCCTTAGGAATGGAATGGCAACACCTATTTTATAAGAACGCTGAAGCTTCCCAGACCAAACACATTATTTCCATAAAAATCATAGTCAAAGGTAATCACACTCTCTTCATACTTTTGTAAAGAGAAAACTCTTTAAAAACAGAGCTGCAATTCCTACCTGGGAGACCTCTTTGTTCATAATGAATTCTCAAAACAGATATGGTCAAATCTAGTGCTCCAGAGGGCAGCTTCCAAGGGAACGGGTTAATGATGTTTTCCACAGATGGCTCTAGTCTCTTCACTCTCACCTCATTTAAGGCCAATTATACAAATAACTAAAACAAATGAGAAAAAAAAAGCATAAGGAAGTTAGATTGACATTTTATTCCCCAATAATAATAATAAAGTTCAGAAAAACTGGAAAGGAAAGAAAATGCAACTTTTAAGGTCAAATGGAAAAATATTTCCAAAGACAATGGATGAAGTTCTGATTTGATAGCTGAAGTCCTCTCTGGCGATTAAGTATGTACTCCTGTTCCTATTAAGGATGTATTATATCTTTTCCTAAAACTTGTTTCTGGCTACATTTGTATGCTTATGCTTCTTCCTATTTACAGATTTTGATTTTTTATGTTTTAATTCTTTATTTATTTAGTACTTTAATTTTATTTGTTCAATAATTCTATTTATTCATATAGTACTTTAATTCTTTATATAGTACTCTTCACTATGTATTACTTAAAAGTCTCTATAATATTTTACATTGGAAATTTTTATTGAAAAGATGACAAACATTTTAAATTTACACTACTTCCAAATAAAGTTAGTTGAGCTCTGGTTCCAGTAATGATTGCTACCTTGTATTGGACTAACTTGCCCACAGATAACATTTATAAGCTCTGGATAAAATATGAAAAATGACTTAAAGACATTGCTTAAAGACACTGGACCGTGACAAAAGACAGAAAAAGTAGAGCTTCTGACTAGTGAAAGAAAGCAACTGTATTGGATAAATTTATACACCTGTAAGACCTTCCATGAAGGGACTCTTTCCAGTACTTCTCTTATGTACTGAGAGGGTGGACCTAAAGGAAAAATAACAGTCTTACTGGCTTGAGACATTAGAGAATGTAGATCACAGCCAATAAAAGCTGGAAATTGACTGGCACAGTACAATTATCTATACTACAGACTTTGCTTGAATTTTGCCAGTTTTGAATGTGCTCTTTTTTTTTTTTTTGCTTATGTCTTTGTTCATGATTCTATGAATACTGTAGATTCATATAACTATACCATAAATGAGATACACTGCTCTATTACCACAGAGAAATTCCTTCTTGCTGCTTATAACCACATCCTCCTTCTCTCCCTAACTCCTTGGCAACAGTATCTGTTTTCTTATTCTATAATTTTGTCACTTTGTTGAATAAACTGAAGCATACATAGAGTGTGAAACCATAGATTGACTTTTTGACACAACATAACGCTCTCAAGATCTACCCAATTTGTTACATGTATCAATAGTTCATTCTTTTTTATTGCTTCATGTATGGTGATATCACAGGTTATTTGTTCGTTTGTTTTTTCATCATTCACCTCTTAAAAGTATATTTCAACTGTTGCCAATTCTTGGCTATTCAAACAAAGCTGCTATGAATATTTGTATATAAGCTTTTGTGAGAATGCAGGCTTTCATTTCAATACCCAGCACTATAATTGCTGCATTGTATGGTTCAATGTATGATTGCCAGCTAGAAACTTACCTGTCTAGTAGAACAAAAAAATCACTCAATCACTCAGGAAAGATTACAATTCACAATAACATCCATATTATTATCCACAATATCCACAATAAAAAATTACTAAAGATGAAAAAAAGCTAGAAAATGTAACTCAAGGAAAAAAGTGGTCAACAGAAACATGTCATAAAATGATTCAGAAGGAATTAACTGCCAATGATGTGAAAGTAGTTATTATAAATACAGTTGAACCTCCATAGATGATGACTTCTCTACATCGACCACCTCCTTAAGTTGACCTCATTTTCATGGACCAGACATATACCACATGTACGTTATCAGTACAGTAGGCCTAGTTCCTTATATTGACCACCTCTGTATGGTTTTTTTTCCACCTCTGTATGTTGACCAGTTTCTTACAGTCGCTTCAGTGGTTACCTAATAGAGGTTCTATTGCATATTTAAGGATTTTTTAAAATGATACTTTGGTAAACGCATGAGAAATACTGGTAACAAATGAAAACTATAAAAAAGAAGTAAATAGAAATTCAAGACCTAGATAGTTCAACAGCAATTTTTTTTTTTTTTTTGGAGACAGAGTCTCACTATGTTGCCCTCCATAGAGTACACTGGCATCATAGTTCGTAGAAACCTCAAACTCTTGGGCTTAAGCAATTCTCTTGCCTCAGCCTCCCAAGTAGCTGGGACTACAGGAACCGGCCAAAATGCCTTCCTTTTTTTTTTTTGTTGTAGTTGTCATTGTCGTTTAGCTGTCCTGGGCTGGGTTTGAACCCACCAGCCCTAGTGTATGTGGCTGGAGCCCTAGCTGCTGAACTACAGGCACCTAGCCACTAGTAGATTTGTGATGGCAGAAAAACAAGTCAGTGAACTTGAAGTTAAAACCATATCCAGGGCGGCGCCTGTGGCTCATTGAGTAGGGCGCCAGCCCCATATACCGAGGGTGGCAGGTTCAAACCTGGCCCCAGCCAAACTGCAACAAAAAATAGCTGGGCACTGTGGCAGGCGCCTGTGGTTCCAGCTACTCAGGAAGCTGAGGTAAGAGGAGGTAAGAGGAGGCTCCTAAGCCCAGGAGTTGGAGGTTGCCGTGAGCCATGATACAACAGCACTCTATCAAGGGTGACAAAGTCAGACTGTCTCTTAAAAAAAAAAAGAAAACATATCCAATCTGAAGAACAAAGAGAAAAGATTGAGGAGGAAATAAAACACATGGCCTGTGTAACCTGTTGGCAATGTCAGGTATGTAATTAGATTCCCAGAAGGAGGGGAGAAAGAGATTAGGGGGCAGAAATAGTGTTTCGATGAATAATAATTGAAATTTCCAAAATTCAGCAGGAAAAATAACTGTTAAATCCAAGTATCTCGTAGACCCCACTAAGAATAAACACAGAAAAACCTGTAAAACCAAATCAGAGTCCAACTGTTAAAAAACAAAGATAAAATCTTTAAACTAGCCTGAGGAATCACATACAGGAAAACAATTTAAATGATACTGATTTCTCAATGGTAACAATGGAGGCAGGAAATTAAAGGAATGATTACCTCAATGTACCTAAAGAAAATAAACAAACCTATCAACCCACAATTCTACATCCAGCAAAAATACCCTTCGAAAATATGAAAGCAAAATTAAAAACTCTCTGAGATGACTAACACCTAAATACTGTGTTATTGATTAATTAATTAATACTGAGAGCATCTGTTACAGAACAAAGAAGAAATGCCAAACAAAAGTTTTCAGGCTAAAGGGAAACAATGCCAGATAAAGTAGAAATCATAAATATGGCTAGGCACTTGGCTCACACCTATAATCCTAGCACTCTGGGAGGCTAACGCAGGTGAGCTGTTTGAGCTCAGGAGTTCAAGACCAGCCTGAGCAAGACCGAGACCCCATCTCTAAAAAAAATAGCTGGGCATTGTGGTGGGGCCCTGTAGTCTCAGCTACTTGGGTGGGTGAGGCAAGAGGATCTTTTGAACCCAGGAGTTTGAGGTTGCTGTGAGCTATGATGCCATAGCACTCTAGTCTGGGGCAACAGAGTGAGACTCTGTCAAAAAAAAAAAAAAAAGAAAGAAAGAAAAGGAAAGAATAGAAAAGAAAAAAAAGAAAGAAATCATAAGGGCAAATAAGGAAACCTATGTTTTTCATTTTTTAAATTTCTTTAAAAGACAAGTGACTTTATATGAAAAGATGACATATTGTAGAGTTTATAACACAGCAAATGTTAATTATACATTACGACAGTAGCACAAAGGATGGGTAGATATTAATAGAATTATACTCTTGCAAGGCTCTTATATTTTACATTAAGTAGTATGATATTCACTATAA
Source organism: Galagoides demidoff (assembly GCA_963574575.1). Lineage (NCBI taxonomy): Eukaryota > Metazoa > Chordata > Mammalia > Primates > Galagidae > Galagoides > Galagoides demidoff. Next base: position 7,029 of record CAUYQV010076141.1, read on the forward strand.
ATAAATTTGTATGTTAAACTTCCATAAAGAGTGGCACCTGTGGCTCAGTGGGTAGGGTGCTGGCCCATATACCAAGGGTGGTGGGTTCAAACCTGGCCCTGGCCAGCTAAAACAGCAATGACAACTGCAACAACAACAACAAAAATAGCCAGGTGTTGTAGCGGGCACCTGCAGTCCCAGCTACTCAGGAGGCTGAAGCAAGAGAATCGCTTTAGCCCAAGAGTTGGAGGCTGCTGTGAGCTGTGACACCACAGAACTCTACTGAGGGCAACAAAGTGAGACTCAGTCTCAAAAAGAAAATAAAAACAAACAAACAAACAAACAAAACTACATATAATTCCTACAGCAATCACTTGAAAAATACAAAAGAAGGTAGTGTTTAGGTTCAGCAGCTTTAGCTCAAGAGGCTAAGGCACCAGCCACATATACTAGAGCTGGTGGGTTTGAATCCAGCCCAGGCCTGCCAAACAACAATGACAACTACAACCAAAAAATAGCCAGGCATTATGGCAGGTGCCTGTGGTCTACTTGGGAGGCTGAGAATTGCTTAAGCCCAGGAGTTGGAGGTTGCTGTGAGCTGTGATACCACGGTACACTACCCAGGGTGACAGCTTGAGTCTCTGTCTCAAAAAAAAAAAAAAAAAAGGTAGTGTTTAAAAGGTCATAAAGGAATCTGAAAATATAAAAAATACAGCTAAAATGTTAATGAAGGAATTTTTAGCATTCTACTAAAAGAACATTGGTTAATCCAAAAAAAGCTAAGCAAGTAGAAAAAGAATGAAGAACAATAGGTACCCTAAGCTCAACCAAATCAAGAATTACATTAAATATAAATTGGCTAAAACATTACTATGAAAAGGGAAAGACTAGGAGACAAAAGCAAACCTAAACTATATGCTCAGTAAGAGATGTAGTGAAAATAAAAAGATACAAATAGGTTGAAAGTTTTTAAAATGGAAAGGAACATATTCTGCAAATAGTAAGCATACGAAAGCAATCTAAATATCAGCAAAAGTTGTTGGACACAGTGGCTTATGACTCTAATCCTAGCACTACGGGAGGTGGGCCCGGGAAGATTGTTTAAGGTCAGGAGTTAGAGACCAGTCCGAACAAAAGAAAGACCCCTCCCCTATCTCTACCATAAACAGAAAAAAATTAGCTAGACATGGTGGTGTGTGCCAGTAGTCCCAGCTACTCAAGGGTCTGAGGCAGGAGAATTGCTATAGCCTAGGAATTGGAGGTTGCAGTGAGCTATGATGATGCCACTGCATTCTACCTAGGGCAATAGAGTGAGACTCTGTCTCAAATAAATAAATATCAGCATAAGTAGATTTTTAGACAAGAAATGTAACCAAAAATTGAAAGGGAAGTTTCATAATGATGAAAGAGCCAACTCACCAGGAAGGCACAGAATCGTAAATGTTTATACAAATAACAACTGAGTTTCAAAATGATATAAGAACTGACAGAACATAAAGGAAAAATAGAAAAATTTATATTTATAATTGGAGATTTTTATACTCTTCTTTTGATAACTGATGGAATAATTAGACCAAAAAAAATCACTATGGAAATAGAAAATTTGATCAACATTGATAACTAGCTTGTCCTGATTGACATTAGTAGAAAATCATGTCTAATAACCAGCAAATATACATTCTTTTCAAGCGCACATGGAATATTATTTGAGATAGACCATATGGTCAGTCATTGTTTTAAAAGAGATAATATATTTCTACAGATTGAAATCTTTTTTTGTTGTTGTTGAGTCAGAGTCTCAAGCTGTTGCCCTGGGTAGAGTGCCGTGGCATCACAGCTCACAGCAACCTCCAACTTTTGGGCTTAAGCGATTCTCTTGCCTCAGCCTTCCAAGTAGCTGGGACAACAAGTGCCCACCACAACACCCAGCTATTTTTTGGTTGCAGCCGTCATTGTTGTTTGGCAGGCCTGGGCTGGATTCAATCCGTCAGCTCTGGTCTATGTGGCTGGTGCCCTAGTTGCTTGAGCTACAGACACCAAGCCAAGATTGAAATCTTTAAAGTATGTTATCTCACTACCATGTAATTAAATTAGAAGCCATTAGGATATCTTAAAAAGACCCAAACAGATGGAGAATAAACAGCACACGTCTTAATAACCTACAATCCAAGAAGAAAGTGCAATGGAAATTGGAAAATATATGATTAAAAAATATGACATATCATAATTAATTGAATAAATCAAAAGTTGTACTCATATTTTAAATACTTCTATTTTAAAGCAAAAGTTTAAAATTGGGCAGTGCCTGTGGCTCAGTGAGTAGGGTGCCAACCTATATACTGAGGGTGGCGGGTTTGAACAGGGCCCCAGGCAAACCTCAATACCAACAAAAAAGTTTAAAATGATTGGTATGAGCTAAAAATAAAGATAATAGCATAATTAATGGAATAAAAATGGATGATTGAAAAAAACAAAACCAAGTTACTTTTTTTAAAGATAAAAACTGCATAAAAATTTAACGAGACTAATCAAGAAAAATTACAAAACACAAATTACCAAAATCAGACACGTAAGAAAGGATGTCACTAGAAATTCTATAAATGTAATGTTCTGAACATTACACAAATCAGATCAGTAACTCAGGTAAAGTGGAAAAAATCTCTCCAAAAATACAAATTAGTAAAACAACTACGAAAAGAAATAAGCTATATATATTAAACAAATCTATCTGTAACTTAAAACAAAACAAAACTCCAGGCCTGGCCAGCTTTACAGGTAAGTTCCATCATCCACGTTTTCAGGAAAATATAAGAGGGATTCTTCCTAACTTATTTTATGGGCAAGCAGAACACTAATACCAGAATCTGTTATTACCAGAAAGTCAGCCTCATGAATACAGATGTAAAATATCAAACTGAATCCAGCCATACATAAAAAAAGGTAACAAACCATGATTAAGTGGTATATTCAAGAAATGTAAGATTGATTTACAAAAATAAAAATTATAGCTCAGTGCCTAGCTCAGTGAGTAGGGCACCAGCCACATGCACTGAGGCTGGCAGGTTCAAGCCCAGCCCAGGCCTACTAAACAACGACAACTGTAACCAAAAAATAGCCAGGCATTGTGGCGGGTGTTGGTAGTTCCAGCTACTTGAGAGGCTGAGGCAAGAGAATCGCTTAAGCCCAAGAGTTTGAGGTTGCTGTGAGCTGCTGTGACATCATGGCACTCTACCCAGGGCAACATAGTGAGACTCTGTCCCCCCCTCCAAAAAAATTCAATCTAATTAATTTATCACAATTGTTTTACGACATATAAACACCCCAACAGATCCAGAAAAAGCATCTGACAAAGTTCAACACCCATTTATGGTAAAACTCTCAGCAAACTAAGAATTAAAAGTCACTCTATTAAGCTGATAGGAAGATCAACAAAAAACCTGCAGCTAGTATTTTATGTAGCAGTGAAATATTCCAAGTTCTTCTACTACAAGTAGAAGTAGTAAGTAATAAGTAATAAGTAGTAAGTACAAGTAATAAGAAGTAGTAATAAGTAATAAGTAGTAAGTACAAGTAATAAGGCAAGAATGTTTACTCTCAACACTTCAATTTATCATTGTATTGGATGTAGTAGAGGTCCTACTTTGTGTGATAAGGCAATAAAATGAAATTGAAAAGGAATTTTGGAAAGGAAGAACTAAATATTGTCTTTATTCATAGAAAATTATTTTTTGTACATAATCTTAAGAAATCTAAAAAACAATTATTACAATTAAGTGAATATAGCAAGGTGAATACAGAAAGTGAATTTGGTAAGGTGAATTCACAAGGTGAACACCCAAAAATCAGTTGTTCCTATACAAATGTAGGAAACAATAGGAAAAAAATTTTAAACCAATTTTATTTTTTATTTATAATAACATCAAAAACATAAAATACCTGGAATTAATTCAACAAAAGATATGGCAAGACTTATACAAGTAAAATTATTAAACTCTGCTGAAAGAAACAAAAGAGACCAAAAATGGATTCAAACACTGAATAGTGCTAAGATGTCAATTATCTCTTGAATTAACTCATATACTGAAAAAGAAAAAGAGTGGTATACTTTATGCATATCCAGTACATGCATTATCAATGAGTACAAACCTGTTTTTATTTTAGAATATATCTGTAATGGGTTTTTTAAAGGCTTCTTTTGGGTTTTGCTTTTTATATAAAAAACATATTTTCTCTGAATCTTGATGATTTTCCCCCAGTGATGAGTCCCATATTAAAGTGGAAAATGTTATTTCAATAGAATACTGAATGATCTTATCACCTGGAGCCTTCCCTCTTTTTAACCCTCTAAATTAAGTACTTTTTACATTTTCAGTTTTCTTCTTTGATGTAGACCTAAACTTCAAAATCCAAAGAAATTTGCAATTCCAGATGTTTCAATAGCATTTAAATCCCTATGTGCAAGTTGACTCCA
>CAUYQV010076145.1:0-10181 GCA_963574575.1 Galagoides demidoff
ATGGCATCACAGCTCATAGCAACCTCCAACTCCTGGGCTCAAGCGAGTCTCCTGCCTCCGCCTCCCAAGTAGCTGGGATCACAGGCGCCCACCACAACGCCCGGCCGTTTTTTGGTTGCAGCCATCATTGTTGTTTGGCGGCCCGGGCTGGGGATTCGAACCTGCCACCTTAGGTGTACGTGGCTGGCGCCTTAGCCGATTGAGCCACAGGCGCCAAGCCAGTAACACTTTCTTGACTTCAATTGGTACTCTACTTTGTGTTTCTCTGTTATAGATAATTGGATCCATAATATTTGTTCCCTTGAGCTGAAGGAGAGTAGCAACTCTTCTACCAGTGTGGTTTCTTAGTCCTCTCTTACCAGTTCAGTTAGTATTTGAGATGTCTGCATCAGAGAGCCTTTCATTTCAAAATGTAAACATACCTAGAAAAAGTAATACGATAACATTAAAGTTCAGGAATTCAACACAAGTCAATTCACTCCAGTATTTGGAGTATCTGCTCCATATCTGCCTTCAAGTAGCTCACAATCCAGGCGGAAGAAAAATCAGTGAACACAATATGTGAAGTAACTGACCTTTGGAATGCTAACTGGGCCCAGGGGAAGGGCAGGAGTTCTAGCCTAGGAGAGTTTAGAGAGAGGAAGAGAAAAGTGTCCAAAAAAAAGAAAAGAAAAGAAAAAAGCTTTTCCAGGAGAATCGAAGAGTCAATAGACTCTTTTAAGATTGGGTAGAGGGGAGCTGGAGGTTTTAGTGAGCTGTGATGCTATGACGACATGACGCCTCTGCACTCCATCCTGGGCAATAGAAAAAGTCTCAAAAGAAAAAAAAAAGACTGAGTAGGCTCGTAGTACAGTGGTTACAGCACCAGCCACATACACCGAAAGTGGTGGGTTCAAACCCAGCCCAGGCCAGCTAACCAACAGTGACCACTGTAACAAAAAATAGCCGGGCATTGCAGCGGGTGCCTGTAGTCTCAGCTACTTGGGAGGCCGAGACAAGAGAATCACTTGAGCCCAAGAGTTTGAGGTTGCTGTGAGCTGTGATGCCATAGCACTCTAACGAGGGCAACATAGTAAGACACTGTCTCAAAAGAAAAAGAAGTAAAGAGAAAAGGAAACAGAATGATAGGACAAAAAGGATAGGAAATACACTCTGGCGGCACATCTACCATTAAAGTCACCTATACCTTGCTTCAAACTTTCCACAATAGGTGGTGACTTCATTCAAGTTAAAAACACCAAAGGAAGGGTTTGGGAACTCCAAGAGCTCATATATTAATAATCACAAAGAGAGGAGGTCTGGATATAAAAATATCTTTATCAAACTTTGAAGAGTATTTAGAGAATCTCTAGATAGATCATTGTGTCTATTAAGACCACCGATGTGGGCTCGGCGCCTGTGGCTCAAGAGGCTAAGGCGCCAGCCACGTACACCTCTGGCGGGTTCGAATCCCCAGCCTGGGCCTGCCAAACAACAATGATGGCTGCAACCAAAAAATGGCCAGGTGTTGTGGCAGGCGCCTGTGGTCCCAGCTACTTGGGAGGCGGAGGCAGGAGACTCGCTTGAGCCCAGGAGTTGGAGGTTGCTATGAGCTGTGATGCCATGACACTCTACCCAGGGAGATAGCTTGAGCTCCGTCTCAAAAAAAAAAAAAAAAAAAAAAATACTTATTCAACAAAACCCAGCACCCATCCATGATAACAACCCTCAACAAAGGAGGCACAGAAGGAATATATCTCAGGATTATAAAAGCCATATATATGGCAAACCCACAGTCAACATCATACTGCATGGGGAAAAGTTGGAAGCGTTCCTCCTAGGAACTGAAATAAGACACCCACTCCTATTCAATAAGACAGGCAAGAAAAGAATATTAAGGGTATCCAAATAGGGAACGAGAAGGTCAAAACATGTATTTTTGCTGATGATATGATCTGCTGTGTCTAGCTAACCCCAAAGATTCCATTAGAAGTCTCCTGAAATTGATAAACACATTTAGCAAAGTCTCAGGATACAAAACCAATGTACATAAATCAGTAGCATTTCTATATACCAGTAACAGTCAAGCTGAGAGTCAAAGCAAATACTCAATATCATTAACAACAGTTATAAAGAAAATGAAATACTTAGTAATATACTTCACCCAGGAGGTGAAAGATCTCTACAAGGAGAGCTATGAAACTCTGAGGACGGTGTTAACCAGTTTGATGAAAATATTTCAAATTGTATATAAAACCAGCACACTGTACCCCATGACTGCATTAATATGATTTAATAAAAAAATATAAAATATAATAAAAGCATCATTTTTAAAAGAAAAGAAAAAGAAACTCTGAGAAAGGAAATCACAGAGGATACAAACAAATGGAAAAACACCTCATGGTCATGGATAGGTAGAGTCAACATTGTTAGAATGTCCATACTACCCAAAGTGATTTACAAATTCAGTGCAATCCCATCAAGTTACCAATGTCATACTTCACAGGTCTAGAAAATATAATCCTATGCTTCATTTGGAACAAGAAAATAGCTCAAATGGCCAAAGCAGTCTTAAGCAAAAAGAACAAATCTGGAGGCATAATGTTGCCAGACTTCAAATTATACTACAATTATATTCCTCATGCTATAATAACCAAAACAGCATGGTATTGGTACAAAAATAGAGACGCAGACCATTGGAACAGAATAGAGAACCCAGATGTAACACCATTTACCTACAACCAACTATCTTTAACAAAGGAAATAACAATGTACACTAGGGAAAAGAAGCCCTATTCAATAAATGGTGCTGGGAAAATTAGCCACATGTAGAGGAATTAAACAGAGCTCCTGTTTAATTCCTTTCACTACTCATAAAAATTAATTCCATATGGATAAAAGACTTAGATTTAAGGCAAACAACCCTGAGAATTCTAGAGGAAAATGTAGGAAAAACTTTTCTAGATATCAGCCTAGGCAAAGAATTTATGGGAAAAATCCCAATGGCATTCATGGCAACAAGAAAAATTAATAAATGGGATTTGATTAAACTAAAAACCTGCAAAGTTAAAGAAATAATCAACAGAGCAATTAGACAACCTATAGAATGGGAGAAAATATTCTTAAGCTATATATCCAATAAATGGCTAATGTCCAGAATGTACAAAGAATTCAAGAAAATCAGCAAGAAAAAAAATCAAATAACACCATTAAAAAGTGGGCTAAAGACATGAACAGAAGCTTTTCAAAACAAAATAGACAAATGGCCAATAAACATTGAAAAAAATGTCCAATGTCACTAATCATCAGGAAAATGCAAATTAATACCACAATGAGATTATCACCTTGCCCCCATTAGAATGGCTTTTATTAAGAATTCTAAAGAAAAACAGATGTTGGCATGGATGTAGAAAATAAAGAATGCTTATACACTGTTATTGGGACTACAGATTAGTACAATCTCTATGGTAAACAGTATAAAGATTCCTCAAAGAACTAAAAGTAAACCTATCATTCAATCCAGCAATTCCACTACTGGGTTTTCTACCCAAAGGAAAAAAAGTCATTTTATCAAAAAGAGACCTCCACTCAAATGTTTATTGCAGCACAATTCATAATTGCAAAGATGTGGAATCAGCCCCCATGCCCATCAATTCATAAGTGGATTAATAAAACATGGTATATGTACACCATAGAGTACTACACAGCAATAAGTAAAGATTAATTAATACACATATTTTTTGAAGCAATCTGGATGGAACTGGAGACCATTCCTAAATGAAATATCTCAAGAAAAGAAAAACAAACACCATCTGTACTCACTATCAAACTAACTAGTGAGCACACATATACACAGAGGAGAGTAAAACTCAGTGGAAAACAACCAGGGAAGAAAGGAGGGGGAATAAACCAACCTAATAGATACTATAAACACTATTTGGTGATGGGCATACCTATAGCCAAAACTCCAGCATTATATAAAACGATTCATGTAACCTAAAACATTTGTACCCCCTTAATATTTTGAAATAAATTGAAAAAATAAATTTTGTCTTTAAACCAAAGGGGGAAAAAATCAGTTTAGGCAATGCTATTGGCTTTAAGGGGGAAAAGCCTAAGTGAGGATCTTACCAATTTGCTGAGACTAATTGGCACTGCATAATATATCTATATTATAAAAGCAACCTTCACCTCTCACACATGCTCAGCTCCTTATAAGTATGGTAAATTCTTCCCGAACTGACCAATCACAGTGGAAATAAATTTTACACAGCTAAAGAGTAAGGGTCTTACACTCCTAGTATTGGTATCTTATTTTCTAAATATCATTTCCCCTGATATTCAAGTCTCCCTGGAGAAATGGCAAATTCCAGGGTCAGAGCAGGAAAAAATGCCCAGAAAAATGAGCCAGAACATCATATTGCATGAGAAATTAAAGAATTGCTCAAAGAAACATGGGACATATCAAAAATGGGGACTTAAAGAACATCCAAATCTAGGACAATCTGAGCATCCAAATAAACAATAATACTGGGTTGTAACCCCTAGAATAAAATAAATATCAATTCATCCATACAATATAAACAAGTAAATGGATAAGAAAATAAAAGCTCTACTTTGCTGTAGAATGCCATTCAATAAATATAGCAATTATGACATTAAAAGATTATCAGTGGGGAAGAAGGAGTAAATATTTATATAGTCACAAATTATCTCTCCACAAATTACTTACCAAGTACAAAAGAAAAATAGCAAAAAAGAAAAAATGGTTTATAACTATTCATTTATTATAAATATTGTTAATTAAAATATGATTTTATTATTTGAGTTCACAAATGGTTAAGTATTTCTTTTGCTTAAATTTTGTTTTTCTGTAGGCTGTGCCATTGAATAGAAACCCAGACAAGGGGAAATTCATTCATAATAGTTCAAAGAGTATCTCCAATTATGACAAACCCTTTAATAAAATATATTTTGGTCAGGCCAGGCGTGGTGCTCACACCTGTAGTCCTAGCACTCTGGGAGGTCGAGGCAACTGGACAGCTTGAGCCCACAAATTCAAGACCAGCCTAAGCAAAAGTGAGACCCCATCTCTACTAAAAATAGAAAAACTGAGGCAAGAGGATCACTTGAGCCCAAGAATTGGAGGTTACAGTGAGCTATGCCATGGCACTGTATCCAGGGTGACAGCTTAAGACTCTGTCTCAAAAAATGGTAAAATGCCTAAAAGAGCTTCTTTTGTTCAGACTCAATCTGAAACTTCCAAAAGCCAGAACAAGCTAACACTGCAACCCATGAGAGACATGCAGGAGCAGAGCTCCAAACACTTTGGTTCGCAAGAGGCAGAGAGCTAAGCATTATAGCTCTCTGCCTCCTGCAGAGGGCAAAGAGGCAAACAGGCAGCCATTCCAGGATAACACCTGAACTCCATCTGGTCCCTTCTCCAGTGAAGGTTCTGGTTATTTCCCACTTTTGATGTCTATACAAGACTAGAAACTCTGTTTTCAGTTACTTTGATGGTTAGGTAGCTGAAGCAGGAAGGACACCAGTGTCCAGAGAGAATAGACTAGGAAGACAGGATGTATCAGTAATGCTGGCTCAGCTGGGCTCCCAGCCACCTGGCTCTGTGATGAGCTGCAGTAGCACTCCAGAGAGACTGGACAGGCGTTCAGACGTTAAAATGCACGCCCGCAAAACAGCCCTCCAGACTTCTAATCTTACTTTATGACCAAACTTTAATTACATTACAGCAATTACTTGAATATTACATTTTTATTACTATTATGTCATTATGTCTACCAGGAAAAAAATATACCTACATTAACCAATAAAATTCCTAATTGCTCATTTAAGCTGTATCTATGTGAAACTCCTGACTTTTTTGGAGAAGAACTGGGTTAATTTCCATCTATATGATTACCCCCAAAGCAAGAAAACCTCCATTTGTATATGCACTGCCAGAGGTTAAAAAGTTCCACCAAGGCTAATCAGAACATTATGATAGTTACATTTAAGAGCTGTATTTATAAAGTCATCAATTCTTTATCATCTATTGATCAGTTTCAGCTATTAACAAAAAGTTGCACTAGGAACTCAGGAAATACTCATTTCTCCAACCTTCAAAATCACAGAGGCATAGTTTATATACTTCAAAAAGTCAGCTAGGTCCATCTGTGAAAAGATTCCACAGAGCCCATCTAGGCCAATTTTTTGGAAGCCAGTGATTTATTTGGAACTCACTAAGGACACTTCCGAAATAAAATCACTAAACTTTATGTATGACACTTAACGTATTAGGTTACTTCTTTACCTCTTACAAGGTAGCATCTTATTTTCAGGCCAGTGACCTATAGTTTCTCTTGTTGAAAAATCCCAGGTTGTCAGGCTCAATGCATTTTTCTCAGCAGGGCACCTCAACCCTAACCATCTGCCAGTTTAATCTGGCTTAGGCCATATGTATCCCTTTCCCAAGCAGGCCCAGAAAAGCATCAAATGTTCCCTGTCCCTGAAATAATTTAGCCCCTTAAATTTTGGAGAATTTCACATACGCGGAAAGTAAGTAAAAATATTCATATTTAATCACTCCTGAAAAATGTTTTTTCACATATATGTTACATACCATTTTACCGCAAATACCTATGTATTAAACATTTTCCTATAAGAAAATTAAGTAGCTAAGATTTTTCTCCCTGAGTGAACTAAGCCCAAGGTTTGGTTTTTGCTTAATTTTTTAAAAATCCTTTTGAAAAAATATATGTACTCTATATTACTGTGTAAAATTCAGTGCCTAAATTCTAAAGGTATGTGCATTAAACATTCATGACTGCCTACAAATGTGAAAAGTATTACCAGGTCTATTTTTTTTTTATTGTTGGGGATTCATTGAGGGTACAAGAAACCAGTTTACACTGATTGCATTTGTTAGGTAAAGACCCTCTTACAATCGTGTCTTGCCCCCAAAAGGTGTGGCACACACCAAGACCCCACCCTCTCACTCCTTCCCTCTACTAGGTCTATTTTTAACATTGTTTGGCAAAGCTGTTGCTGTGGGGAAAAAAATCCTATAGAATCTTAATGAGAAAACTGAATGATTCTTTGAAGCATGGTTGTGATTCCCCAACTTATTAAGTGATGATATCACTGGTGCTGAGAAGCAAGCAACAGTAGAAGCATTCATTTGCCAACGTGCTCTAGGAAGACACCAGAAGGGAAGTGAAACTCATCTTGAGTGCAGTTTGCTGCCTTCCCCCACAGCTTGGAGGGTCACATATGTCTCTGCACAGGACATGTCTCACACACTTGGTTTGACATCTCTGTGAACCTCTGTCACAGAAGGGGCCACTGTTTACAACTGTTTTTTATAGAACTTGATCTACTTACTGGCCTTTTTTCTGTTTATTATCCACATTTGCCTTACCAAAAAGAACCACTTTGTTTCAGCTATTAGAGAAAGACCTAATAGGTCCTGGGTTTCCTTCAGCTCACCTAAGACCTCTCAATCCCTTAATTAGCAGGTGATACGAAGTTCAAAGACATCTGGTAGGACAGGAGAATGTACCTATGTCTCAGGCACCTTCACTACTTCCTCCCAACTCTCTTCCGACCTCTTTGGTACTCAATTTAAATCCTACTTGCACAGTCCTAATGGACACAGGCCCTGTAAGAACAAGGTGTGAGGATGTTTGGCACAAAGTAGCAGCAGGTGGGATGGGGCAAGAACTGTACAGACTGTGGCCTGCACAAAGGAACCAGGTCAGGGAGGCACATGTGGGGAACTCCAGTTTGGGCTTCACTTGCCAAGCCTATGTCCCCACACAAGAGTTGTGTCAGCCAAGAGCAAGGTCGGTTCAGAGGGAGCACTGTTTTCTAATTTCTCTACCAAAGGAGGTCCTTCTTTTTGCAATTCCCCTAACATGACAGATACTTCTCATTTGTATCTGTCACGGTGTGTGCTTACAGAAGCCTGGGACTGGCCCTGGAGGAATCAGGACATGGAAGACTGAAGGAGCAAGGTTCTATGCTGAAATGCTGGCTGGGACAGCAGTGAATATAAATGAGGGCACTGCTTCTACAGAAAAAGTGCTACAGAAAAAGTCTTTTCATCTAGCCAGAAGCCTGCAGAACCAGCACCTACAGAGAACATTGTGTGTTCCACCCAAATTAAAGGCTGGTATGGCTCTCCAATAGAAGAAATGGAGCACAAAAATGGCCTAGGTGTTCTTAAATCTTCCATAAAATTATGGAATCAACTGAAGTTTAGAGCAAGAAGAAACCTTGTCCCCCTAAGATCAACTCACAACTTTCAGGAACCTGAAGTACTGATCCCCACTGCTCCAAAGGTGGTATCTTCTCAGACACAGGAGCTTGTCTCTCCCTCCACATGCATTTTCCCTGGTTCCCAGGGCTCTAGATCTTTTGGGGAGAACTCTGATTCCAGGGCCTGCACCCACTGGTGCTCCACTTCCTTCCACAGGTTCTTTGTGAGATACCCAGTTGCAATGAATCACCCAGTGATGGCCACCATTTATACAGACTGACTTGATGGCTCCAATTCTCTTCACTTGTCATCCATCATTACTGCAGGTCTGAAAGGAACTCAGAGCCATCAACCTATGATCTTAACACAACCCCTGCCCCAGTCCCAGCCAAGCTAGCATCACCCCCATTCTCACCAGTACTGGGAGAACCTAAATTTCTACAATGGCCTCCTAGGGGTCCGTTCTAGTCCACTGGAATGATGCAAGGACCCATCCTGTCTTTCCCTCCACCTCTTCCAGGATACTCTCATTTCCTTCCCCTTTACCCGCTGGCTGAGATCCAGCTTTAACTTTGTGGGGAAGGTCCCCAGGAGCCAGCCTCCTGGCTATAGCCTCTGCTGAGCTCCCTTCTAGGCCCCACTCTGTAGCTTAGACTTGCACATGGCCATTCCAGCCCAGAGCCCTGCTTACCACATACTTTGGACAGTGCCCATCTTCCATGGAGACAGCCCTACACTCCCATTTGCACATACATTTATCAACCATTTCCTTCTGCATATCAGCATACACTGAAGTCCCAGCATGTGTCACAGCTAAGGCTCACTAAAGATAACACATAGCATTTGAATCCACTCTTAGAAGTTCCTTTATCTTTACAAGAAGGATGTTAATCTGGCAGGTTAATTTGGCTAATCTATAAATCAAGAATGGGGACTCTGACTTCAAACTATTACATTTGTGATGCTGCATATTAGTTTTAGAGATTCCACAGAAAGAATTTGCTCATTGATACATAAATTATGTTTTTATAAACTTCAAATAAACATTGATTTTCCTTTCAGAGACTGCCTCTCAACCACTAATATTACATTATTCTGAACCCCAAGTCCATTTAAGACGTGACAAAGACCCTATTAGACGTGCTATCCCATCCTCCTGCCCAAGACTGTGGCCTAGGGAAAAGCCTCAGGACTACTGGTTATATTGCCCCCTCTCTGTGCTCACCTTTATCAATGATAATGACTTTTTCCTTAATAACTACTTCTAATTAGTTGATTAATCTCTGGCAAAAGCCTCCGCAAAGTCTAATTGTCACATAGCTATTGCCACCTTACAAACATTCCAAAATTTAGTAGCTTAACCAGTAAACATTTATTATTGCTGATGAGTCCAGAGGTCTTTTTTTTTTTTTTATTAAATCTTCATTGTGTATATTAATGCAGTCATGGGGTACAATGTGCTGGGTCTATATAAAATTTGAAATATTTTCATCAAGCTGATTACCATAGCCTTCATGGCATTTTCTTAGTTATTATTATGTTAAAACATTTATATTCCACATTTAGTAAGTTTCACATGTACCTTTGTAAGATGCACCATAGGTGTGGTCCCACAAATTACCCTACCTCGACCCATTCTCCCCCTCCCTAGCCCTCCCATTCCCCTTTCCTCATATTCTTGGGCTATAATAGGGTTATAGCTTTCATATGAAAGCCACAAATTAGTTTCATAGTAGGGCTGAGTACATTGGATACTTTTTCTTCCATTCTTGAGATACTCTGCTAAGAAGAGTATGTTCCAACTCCATCAACGTTAACATGAAAGAGCTCCATCTTTCTTGAAGGCTGCATAATATTCCATGGTGTACATATACCAAAATTTATCGATCCATCGATGGGCACTTGGGCTTCTTCCATGACCTGCAACTATGAATTGGGCTGCAAT